>APFE030059323.1:0-14818 GCA_000404065.3 Pinus taeda
TCAATCATGAGGGAGGGTGAAGATAAGGAAGAGAGATACCCCCTCTCCTCCTTGTTGGATCCCACCCCGAGACTGTTCTGCCCAGATTTTGATACGAAATGGCGCCCATAGTTTTTATTCCTAGGGATCACATAGATGGCTGTGAAGGGGAATCTTGCAGCACCTGAGGCAGACGTTGCATCACATTCATTAGTACTTTTGGAGGGTACCCTTGCGAAGCTTGGGTGCTTGCACCAACAAAGGATTTTGTCTGGAGGTCAGGGTAATTGTTCCTGTTACCTTCACTGGTAGGCCTGGGTCATCATTATCCCAGAGTATCTTCAGAAGTTCCTTGATTTCACTTTCTTGTATTTTTGTGTCTGGTCCTTATCACCCAAAGCAGAAATACTTGGAAGTTGCTTGATTTACTGTATCTTTTAGTGGATTTTGTTAGAGAGTTCTCTTTCCTCCTAGTTGGCCTAATTTTATAAAAAAAATTGAGTCTTTAATTAGTTCTCTTAAAATAATTAAAAGTGGTTGATCGACCAGTTCGTTGGTCTAGGAGGCTTCGCAGGCTATCACCTATGAGTGCTGAGCCTTCTTCTAGAAGGCATTGGAGCAATTTTGCCGGTGATTTCCATTCAGTGGCAGTAGACGAAACGAAGATTGATCCTTCGATTCAAGCTATTGATTCACAGAATAGACTTGGTGTACATCGAGAATTGGAGAGGAACACTCCAGTCCTTTCTAGATTCCTCTTCCAATCGGAAGACGTTATAGAGGTTGAAGAACTCCCTGAGTCTCCTTTGATTGCTTCTTCTCCTCTTCCTCCTGATTATATGGATGTTTTATTATATGTCAGGACTCTGACCCACAAGCCTTCGAGCCCTGGTCTATATCGATCTTTTCCTTTGATGACCACTACTAGGAGCATGGTTTCAACCATGAGTGCTACTACTATACAAACTACTTTATCAGTACAAGGAGGAGGTACAATTTCGATACCTTCAATCACTCCTAACACTGCAATTTTTTTCTCTACCTCCATTCGATCTTTGGGTGGGGGCACCCAATATTTTTCCTCCAACACTGGTTCTTTCCCCTTTGGAATACCTACCAGCATAATTCCTTCAGTTCCAATAAGTTTTCCATCCGTTGCTTCCACGTCTATGACTTCCATGACGAGAGGGTCAGCTTCTTTTCAGGGTTTCCCTTTTGGGAGTGATCATATACCACATTCTAACCCATCTTTAGGGTTAATACCCTTTCCCTCCACGAGTCAAAGTTATAATCCTTTCTAAGGATGGACTAACCCAGCCGTTAGCCGACTTGGAGCCGGGAATTAGTTCTCTTTCATCTAACATGGGAATATGTCGTATTCCTTCATGAGTTCATTCTAAATTTTTTCTCCCTTTTCTAATGCATGGAACCATTACCAAGGGTTCTCTACTCCATTCAACACCTCTCTAGGGGGAAATTTCACTAGATATGGAATTTTTTTGGCAGGAGTTGGACAAACTTCTATTTTTTCTGGGGCACAAGGTTTTCCTTATGGTTTAGGTTTTTCTATGATTACTTAAGGAAACCTAGTGCCTTAAAAAATGTAGGGTATTCTTTTTAGAACATTGGAAATTATGCCTAGACTGTGCGGAATCCTCAAGGTCCTCCAAGCTTATCTTTATTGGAAACTTTAAACTTGCCAGATATATCAAAGTTAATTAATGATCCAATCTGATACATGCCAGCTTGGCCTCCGGTTCCAACTAAAATTCTGTTAGACATACCCAAATTCGAAGGGAAGACTAGTGAAGGATCGGGCGACCATATAACCACTTTCCATTTATGGTGTTTGTTGAACTCCCTGATAGATGATTCAATCAGGTTGAGACTATTTCAACGTACCCTAATTGGGAATGCGGCTAAATGGTACATTGAACTCCCACAGGGCACCTTCGCTTCATTTGGTGATTTGAATACCATATTTTTAAACCATTTTCAGATGCCCATTCGTTATGACACTGGAACTGAGCTGTTAGATAATTTCCATTAAGACCAAGCAACCCACATTTTTGATCATATTCAGGAATGGAGGAGAAGGAAGAGGCTCATTAAAGCCGATATTCCGCAAGAATGCCTTCTTGAGTGGTTTTTACACATTATTTTGTCACACCTCTTGCACTTCCCTGTGACATACCCCGAAGTGCCCAAAACATCACCCTTATGCACTGTACTCATTCATGTATACAGCTCAGATACCTCCTAAAACTTTGACTGGAAAATGCCTTGAGCTTTCCTTGAAGAAATAGCTCTTAAAACCATAAAATGAGAATCATCGCTCTTATAAGACTTAAAATAATGATGGTCGTGTGTTTCGTTGTACTTGACCAGCGATGATATCGCTCTATTCCCTTGCATACATGTGATGATCCCAAAGAGGTAATTTTCCCAAAGAGGATGAGAAGCTTCATGATCTAGAAGCTTCTAGAGCAACAAGTTGGAGGTTGTTTGGCATAAATGAGGTAGAATCCTCCCAACTTGGCCTCTTAGTCTTATCCCTATGACCTACCTCCTTGAGATGAGGGCCTAATCCTATATTTGGAGAGGTCCTAACTCCCTTTCCCAACCTATAAATTCATCCTCTCCCATTCCCAAGTGGTTGGTCTATGTCATTTGCACTCTTATGCTAAGATTGTGCCTAGAGGTTATTCATTTGACTTGGAGAAGGAGTGCTCAGAGAGTTCTTGGCTTGGACTTGGATTACCACTCAAGGAAAGCCTATCAACATCAAGGCTTTGGTTGTAAGCTTCCCTTTACTTTCTAATAATACACAACTTCTGGTTCATCTTCCCAAAATGTATGTGTTCATGTATCATTTAGCTTGACATTCCTTGATCAGTTAAGTAGGTTGCTATTGGATTTGCTATTTGTTTTGGCATGCCTTGTTGTGTCTTGATCACTTGTGCAGATGCATAAACACTGAGAGAAGTAGGAACAAGCCCGTGGCACAAGCAGTTTAGGGTCCTCAACAAAGGAAATCGGAATAGAATCAGAATAAGGTAGGCCATCTCCTTCATTCTTATTTTCAATTGTAACTTAGGAAGATGTCTAGTTGATTGTCACATCAGTTGCTAGACCTACTCATTGGACTAGAGGGTTATTCTCTGTCCAAAGAGAGGGTTAACCTTGTCAACAAAATGGTGACTCCACTAGGGAGCCTATGATCCTTTCCTTCCAATTCTTCACCTTGTATTTTGACAAGTTTGATCAACCATCCATCCCCAAACTTCATTGCTTGTCTGTAGCCAGTCTCACTTTTTGGTAAATGCTTGAAGGTTATTAATTTGAGTTGTTCTTGAAGTTTTTGTGCTCTCTATTCTTTTCTCTCACCCATCACATTTTTTTCCTTGACAGTCATGATGATATCATGGATGTGTTTATTATAGTAGCGATGATCACTGCTTTTATCTTAACAGGTGCGATGATAATAGAAGTTAAATAAATTTAGTGTTTGTCTTCTGATTTTTAGTTCTCTTTACCTTCTCCCAATGATTTACTAGTGTGTTTTTAGTTGACTCTTTTCTTGTCTTGTTACAATTGCCTCTTAACTTGGTTTAAGTGTGTTTGAAGTTTGATTAAGCCTTTTAGGGTTTCTATGTCTTCTAGGTCATCCTTCATCTACTCGGTGGTATTCTCATTAGAGATCAATCACCTGTGTTAAAGAATCTTTTGTGTGTTTGGGCGTCCTTTGCAAATAACTTTTGGTTCTTGTGCCTTAACTTGATTTCATCAGTGTCAGATTGAGTAGATACTGTGAAAGTCACTTAAGTTCCCTTTGAAAAGCAATAGATTACAAATTCATTGACTCATTTGAATAGAAAGGAAGTGTTTGCTTTGAGTTTGTGTTTCGAAAAGCGAAAGTGAAAGTATTTATCTTTTCAATAGTTTTCTAAACATTATGTGTTGCATTCAAATCATTAATGTGAAAGATATTTTCATGTTTTTTGGCTTGCTTGCATTCTCTTTTACTTTTTTGCACTAGATTACTTTGATTGCACTAAAGTGAAAAGGAAAAAATCATCATTATATCTTAAGGTAGTTCGCTTTAAGGTTTTTGTTTTGGCATTGCATTTGCTTATAATATAAAAGATTAGATTTCATATTTTGCATTTAGAATTTGGAAATTGTCATTGATGCATGATTTGGGTGATTTTATTCCCTACATAGATAACCTTCATTGAATGAAAGGATTTCATTTCGTCATCTAGTTGCATTTTAGGAACATGTAACATCGTTGAGGCCTTGAAATCGAAACTTAAGTCCAAGTTCAACTTTAAAATCTATCAGTTAATCTAAGGAGCATTTCAAACATTAACGTTCATACTTAGTGGTCTAGGTTAGATATGTGTTATGACATCTATAAGACTTAGCAGCTGTCATTTGCTTTTGCATTAGACAATGCTAGCATGGACTTGTGCTCCCTGTACCATCGAGTATATAAAGCGAGACCTTCATAGGTTGCAATCCTTTATCCATAGGAAATTGAGTTTGTTGCCTTATAAACATGATACACCAAACACAACATTCGGGGAGATTGCCTACACATACACCAAGTACTTGGTAAATTTATTTGTTTAGGGGTATATTATAGTTCACGGTTACTTGGTACTCCTTTTGCCTAGAGTTACCTAAGTGTTCATTTCAATCTTTTCTTACTCTTTAAATTTGAAAATATCATCGAGCACTTGCCCTTTCAAGCTTGCTAAACCATCGAAAGAGACTAGAGTCACCTTTTCCTCCTTTTCTCGACTCTTAAAAGATGAAAAGGTAAAGTTTTTGTTTCTAAAAATAATTTCCCACGATAAACATGTGGAACCCAAGCAGTTGCTTCTTGGACCAATATTGAGTAATTCTTTGTTAATTTCAAGATTGTTAATGAATCTCCTTTCCTTTTCTGCTGTTAAGAGGAAGTCATCGTGGCTGAACCATTGAGTTCATCTCATAGTTCCCCTTCATTGTATGATATTGAAGGGTACTCCCAAGGATTTCATCCAAAGCTTACTCAGTCACTTGAAGATCAAGGTTTTGAACTTTGGATTATTCCAAGTATCCAATCCCTATCTTCTCGTCCACCTCCATCAAATTCCTAGTCCCCTCAAGAATCTGATCCTGAGACCCTAGACAATCCTATTCTCACCCTTGAGCGTCCATAAAGGCTTTTTATTTATCCGTCGAATCCGTTATTCGATTCTGTTGTGATATCTCCTAAGCATCCTTAAAGTCCTTATGACCGGCTTGGTATTCCTTTTGGAGTTTTCTCCTCGCACATCTCGAGTTCCTCATCACCAGTTGTTTCCATCTATGGGGTTAGAAGGTGAAATCCCAACCTCTTCTCCAGGTCATTTGGAAGTTTCCGATACCCATACTCCTCATATTGATGATGAAAAAGGGTATGAATTTCCTCCATAAGACTTTCCTTTTACAGGAAGAGTCCCATCTTTCACCCTTCCTAAAACTAGTGGACCCATGTTTCCACCTAGTTATACAACCTTAGCTCAATTAGTTTCGGGTACTGCTAGTGCTTTGTCATTATATCAAAATCTCATTTGGTCTTCAAATGATATGCTTACATCTAGTTCATTCATTACAAACACAACCTCTCGAACTTTTGTACAAATAATTATCACATCAGTTCCTGTTCAACCTACGATTCCATTGCAACCTGTCTCGTTGTTTCAACCAACCCTTCCAGTGCAACCTATCTCATTGTTTCAACCAACCCTTCTAGTGCAACCAACTATTTCAGGTTAGGTTTCAGTTAGTTATTCTACCCTACTGTCAAGTGGATAGAATGTGCCACCACCTGGAGGGAAAGATCTGAATACTCCTCTTGTGTCAGGTGAAACCAATGTGAGTGGATTACAAGCTCACATGGTTGGAGTTAATCAACCTTATTATGGTGGTATTACTAACCTTGTTGGTATATTCAGATCAGGTAACATCCAATATCAACAACCTTATATGGCTCAGATTCCACTCCAATAGGGTTTTGTCCCATATGGTTCACAAGCCTTGGTTAATCCGTCTTAGATTCCTCAAGTGGGAGCTTATGTCCAGCCTAGTCAATCTGCTATTCCTAGTGGATATGGTCAGATTCAATTCGGAAATTACCAATACCCACAGGGTATATCCCATGGAATTGTCCAACAACCTTTGCAGCAACAACAACAATCTTTGTAGCAGTAAGGGAAAACATTGCATCAGCAAGGGAAACTATTACAACAACAGGGGCAACCTTTGTGGTAGTCTCAGCAGCCTTTGCAGTAGAAAACTCAGTTTGATCAGCAGTCTACTCAACCTTTGTACTCACAAAGCCAACCTTTGCAGCAACAAGGACAACCTTTATAGCAGCAAAGTCAACATTTATAGCAATAAGGTCAACCTTTGTAGCAACAAGCTTTATATGCATATCAAAAAGGTCAGACCTTCCAAGCCCAAGTTCAACCCTTATAACATTAGGGTCAATTTCTTCAAGTTCAAGGTCAACAACCTTACAACCCATATGTCACATACAATTCTTATCAATGGCCTATGGTAGGTTAATTTCAAACCTACCCTAGACAAAATCCACCTTATGGTTAGGGTAACCCTCAGTAGGGGCAAAATAAAATCCCATATGGACAAATCCTCCACTGTGGGGGAAAAATCCTTACCACCAAGGTTGGAACCCGCATTTGGGTCTCCTAAAAAACCATATATGTCATTCAACATGCAATTTCCTTTCTTGGCTACGTTGGAGCCGCCCGATGTCTCACGACTCACAAATTATCCTATTTTTCATTCACCTTACTGGCGTCCATCTCCAACTAAAATTCCAAGCGATTGCCCCAAATTCGAAGGAAATTCTAAAGAGGACCCGCAAGCCCATGTGATGACATATCACTTATGGTGCTCTTCAAATTCATATGTTAACGATTCTATCCATCTTCTCCTCTTTAAGAGAACCTTAACAGGTGCTGCCGCAAAATGGTATATCGAGTTGCCTCGAGCTACCTATGTTGACTTTAGCTCTCTAGCTATGGCCTTCCTCACCCACTTCCAATTGTCGGTTCAGTAAAAAACTGAAACTCATTTGATCACATCCCTTAAGCAAGATATCACGATCCACATTTCCGATCATATCCATGAATGGAGATGTTGACATCACCTCATCAAATTCAAGATTTTTGATGAGTTGTTGACTGAATGGTTCACGAAATCATTTGTTAACAAGATTGCTAAGGATATAGCTATGAGTAGATGTGTTACCGAAGAGCAAGTTATTGCTCGTGCTCATAATCTAGACTTAGTCTATTTGCAATCTGGCACATTGTATGAGATGTTGCTTGATGCTTTGAGACCATCTTCAGATCTGAAAACATCGAAGTCTCCTGATTACCACCTGTTGATGGTGTAATTGGTTCCATGTCTCAGACTTCCAGAAAATATTCCCAAAGCATAAATCTGTTTCAAACACTGGTTCCAATAATCCTTCGAAAAATTCATCAAGTCTTGGTAAAACCTCTGAGGTACATGATGTTTAGTCTACCGTAGCAGATAAGGCCTCTAAAGGTAAGAAAAATGGTAAAGGTAAAGCCAAAGTTGATGCCCCAAAACAGGATCCACCCAAATCTTATGTTGATGATGCTTCTAAGAGGAAGGCTACATATCCTTGCCTCGTTTGTGAGGAAGATCATTACACCAAGCATTGTCCTCAACGTTATGAATTTAACTGCTTGTTGAAACAGACTCTCACTATTTTAAAAGAACCTTTTCCATCTTAGCAAACACAATTGGTAGAACAACAATAATCCTTTGCCTCCTATGGTTCCCAAGTTTTCATGATGCAAGGTTCATCACCTATTTTGATTTCTACACAAACAAAGGACTATCAAACCATGCATAAGCAGACGATGGAGAAAGAAGTCATCGAATCTATAACTTCTACCTCTACTCCGTCTAGTTATGGTCTACTCCATATTGAGCGCCATAACAGTGATTTCGTAATCCAACTAACTCCCAACAGTGTACTTCAGAAATCATCTTATAATCTGAATGTTAGAGCTGCACAACACTACAATGTTGTTGAGGATTTAGCTCAAGCACCTTTGATGATGTCTGCCTTGGAGGTTCTTCAAACTTTTCCAATGCAATGGAAGTCATTGTTGTCTGCTATAGGTTTTATTGATCATGTCGATTTGGGTTTGATTACCTTTGATCTTGAAAACCATGTTCCTCGTCTTCCTCATCATATTGCTTTTCTGATACAGGTTTTTATTAGAGGAAAGATGATCCATCATATTGTTATTGATAAAGGTGCTTCCACCTGCATCGTGTTTGTTTCGTGTTGGAAGTCCATTGGCTCTCCTTCTCTTAACTAGCCCCCAAACACCTTGGAGGCCTTTGATGTCAGAGGCTCACGTCCATACGATATTCTCACAAACTTGTCAATTACATTAGAAGGAAAGACTATTGAATTAGAAGTGGAAGTTGTAGATGAAAATTTCAAATACAACCTTCTTCTCAGGCGAAGTTGGACCCACACTATGTTTTGTGTGGTTTCTTCTTTGTTTTGGGTGCTTCGTTTTCCTCACGAAGGAAAAATTGTCACTCTCAACCAACTGTCTTTCTTCTCTTCTAGTTCATCGAACGACAACGTCTCTTACGTGGGAAATACTGAGATTCCTTATGAGAGTATGGGGGAAGGTCTCTTCAAAGGCTCTACTTTAATGGGTACTTTTACTCTCCCACATCTGAATGTTACTTGAATCAATATGATCTTGGTTTATACGGATCCTTGGATTATTCCTACCCCAGATCAAATTGATTCATTTGGAGATTTTATGCCTTTCAAAAATTCATACTATTTTTAGTATGAACTTTGATACTTATGTGCCATCTCCTTGGCTTGGCTTTTGGGATCCTCCAAATCCTTTGAACAAGACATTCCCCACTGACGAGAGTATCATTGAGGTCATGGCTTTGGATGAAACTCCTTGGAACGATCTCCATCATCGTTTTCATTTCTTCCCAGCCTTAGTGAGATGCCTTTGTGTCTTGAAGCATTTGTTTCTCATTGCCCCACACCTCCACTTCAAACACCTATCCTGGTGCATGAAGTCCTGTTAGAAGGTAATATGGGAAACATCACGACTACTATGCCTCTTGACATTTCCATTAACCCTAGAATTGTTTAGAACATTCATATTGTGGTTTGTTGTTCTTGAGGTGAGATGAGGGTTTACATTCAATTTTTCAAATAATTTTGAGACGTCTTCACATGGTCATACAAGGAAATGCTTGGTATTGATCCAATAATAGTGGTGCATGAAATACCGACTTATCCTAGTGCCAAGCCTGTTCGCCAACGACTTCTCCCTGTGCATCCTCAAAAGGCTATTGCTATTAAAGCAGAAGTGGAGAATATTTTAAAAGAAGGTTTTATTTATCCCATCCCATTGATAGATTGGGTGTCCAACATTGTCCCTGTTGCTAAAAAGCATGACACAATTAGTGTTTGTTTTGATTACCACAATATAAATTGTGCATGTCCAAAAGACAATTATCCCGCTCCATTTATCAATCAAATCATTAATGAGTGTGCCGGGAGTATATTTTCTCATTCATGGATGGTTTTTTTGGTTACAACCAGATCAACATTTCACCCGGTGATCAACATAAAATGGCCTTTATCTATCCCTAGGGCACTTTTGTTTATAAAAATATTCCTTTTGGTTTAAAAAATGCTGGCTCTCCCTTCCAAGGAGAAATATCTTATGCATTTCATAATATTCGACACATTGTTCAACCTTACCTTGATGAATTACCAGCCCATTCTACTAAGTGTCATGATCATCTAGATCACTTAAGATCCATCTTTCTACGCTGTCGGCATTATAACATCCGTCTCAATCTGCACAAGTGCATTTTTTGGGTTGAATATGGTCGACTCTTGGGTTTTGTGGTGTCCCGCGAAGGTGTCCGGATCGATCCTTTAAAATTTGAGGCCATTGTCAAGTTACCCCCCCCACCTCATTGCTGCAATTGCAATGCCTACAAAGAAAGGCTAACTTTCTCCATTGATTTGATCCTAATTATGCTAAACTCACCAAGGGTTTTACTCGCTTACTTAAGAAGGAGATCCCTTTCATTTGGGATGAAGTTGCCTAAAAATCCTTTGATGCTTTGAAAGACACACTTATCAGTGCTTCTTTACTGCATCCCCCTAATTATCGACACAATTATTTCTTGCACTTGGCAGCAACTAATACTACTATTGCTATGGTGTTAGTTTAGGATGACAACGATGGCAATGAGCACATGGTTTGTTATTTAAGTCGAAATATTTTTGATACTGAGTCTCAATATGTCCATGTTGAGAAGCTTACCTTGGAAGCAATCCATGTTGTCCAAATATTTCGACACTATATCCTTTTACGGAAAACCACAGTGATTTCCGGAGTTTGATTTGGAGTTTACTGCCGCCAAATCAAATAAATCACTTGTTTTTGCTGAGTCAATATGTTCCCTTCCATTTGCAAGTACTTCTACTAATTTCTCTAAGAAAATTCCCGATGAAACTCTATTTCTGATCGACACTCTTGACTAGTGGTATGGAGATATTATTGTTTATCTTCAAACCCAAACCTTCCGATCTAAGTTGTCTTGATTTGACTGCCATCGCATCGGGCATCAGTCCCAACCCTATAGGATCCTTGGTGATACATTGTATCGGGTTAGTGTGGACTCTATTCTTCGTAGGTGTCTCACCCTAGAAGAGGCTGAACGAGTCTTGAATGATTGCCACTCTAGTGCCTGTGGTGGTCATATAACTGGCTATGCCACTGCTCAGAAAATTCTTAGCATCAGTTATTTCTGGCTTTCTACCTTCAAATATTTTATTCTAGCTACTCAAAAATGTCATGAACGCCAGATTTTCAACAGCAACAGTGCGCCCCGCCTACACCCTTACACCCAATAGATGGTCATCGAAGCTCAAAAGAAACATATCAAAGCTCATTTTGACCAAATAGTTTCTCCTAATACTATTGCGGAAGGCAACTTGGTCCTTTTTATGATCAAGCCAATGATAAATTGGGAGAAGGAAAGTTCGAACCCATGTGGCATGGGCCCTACATCGTTAAGCGTGTCTTACAAAAAGGTGCCTACGAGCTATGTGATTATGAGGGAAATGCATTGTCACATCCTTGCAATGGGTTGTATCTAAAGAAGTATTATGTGTGAAATTCGTGTAGTGACTTTTGTACATTAGTGTGTCGATTCATTAGTGTATGTTTGTTTGCTTTGTAGACATGTGTTTTTCTACTTATCTTGTGTTCCACTTGGTTTGCAGATGTGATCAAGCCATTACGTTGGTTTTGCTGATGGTGCTTATCGTAGCACACAAAACCTATCTTCCACAGCATGGGTACTCTATGCCCCTGACGGCAAGCTGATTAACTTACAAGGTATATGCCTTGGTTGAACCACTAACAATATTGTTGAATACAATGCATTCATTGAACTCTTGTCAAAAGAAATTTCTCTTGGCATTAGGGATTTAGTTGTTAAGTTGGATTGACATCTAATTGTGTTACAATTAAACAATCATTACTCAGTGAGAAACTACGTTCTAGATTACTAGAAAGAAATTTTGATTTCATCACATATCAACATCTTCCATGTAATTTATATACATTAACATATACATTAGAAAATTTTGTTCTTGATAGAAATTTGCATCATTTATAAAACTGATCATATTATGGACACATAAGTAGAAAATAAAACATGCACACACACACACACACACACACACACACACACACATATTGCATCTGTTAGAGTGATAACATCAAGATATAAAAAAAATAGAGTGTTCTGGGAGACTTGGCTTTCAAAGCTTGCAAAATGTGTAAAAGAGCTAGAAAGGCTATCAACCTACATGGTGCTCATGATAGCACAAGACCAATCTAATCACTCAGCCTAACAACCGATGCAGTCTTGCAGATACTCCCACTGTGTGTCTCTTCCAACATAGTGGAACCTTATCAATAGTGGCATACTCTAGGATTCCTTGGGTTATCGCCTCCAAGCTGTGCTCCATCTTAGCTAAGGGGTCTGCCCCTTCTTCATAGTTTGTGCCCAATATCTGATGACTAGCTCGCCATGCTATTGTCGACATACTAGGTGGTCTCTCTGGTCCCACATCTACACATTTATCGCAAGTTTAATCTCAGTTTACACTTTTACAAAAGATCATAAAACTTGAAAAAATCCAAAAAACAAGTTTTTACTTGCATTGGTCCACTGTTCTCTTGGTGGCAAAGGTAGATTTGGATCCCACTTGAAATCCATGCCAGCATAAGCATAGTCATCTACCATGAGTAGTTGTCATTCTATTCGACAAAAAAATTATGGTGGGTAATGCATATGCTGACCCGTTCCTCCTCGAGGCATGAGTTGACTCTATCTCACTAGTCTCAGACCTCGGGGGGTAGGATTTGGTACCTCTGCCCGTTGATACCAGAATAAGGGCACTTGCTCTAAAAATAGGGTCACCAATATTGAACAGAACTCAAATTTCTTCAGGTGTCCATGCTTCCCCTTGGTCAGCTGTCTTTTCATATTCACTAGAAGGCTTCCACACTTGTTAAATATGACGGGGGTCAAATACGCAATAACATGCTGGAACTGGGATTTCGAAGCCTCATGCAAGGTTTGCATGCTAGATACACACGCCATAGTGAACAAGACCATTCTCAAGAGAAGGTAGTTGGTGATTGTTGCTATCTTCACCTTCCCTCCATTGGTCATTTCGACACCTGGACAATGCCTTTAGACTAGAGTTCTCGTACTTTCACCTCCTGGGCGAGATCCAAAGAGTTGGATCGCTTCTCCTCTTCGGGGCAATCCCTTGATGAAGTAAATATCCACCTCCTCAAGTTCTAGTTCTTGGTCTTTTATGATGAAGATCTCTCGATCAACATCCCAAAGACTGATCAAGTAGGGAAACAATTCCATATGGGCCCTTAACCCTGTGGGCCTGAAGAAATTTAGCAACCCAAAGTTCCTTAAAGCATTGATGCATTCAGGATCCTAAGTTGCTTGGTGGTCTTCGGCCTCATGGCCTCTTTCTTTCTATTCCAAAACCATGATCTCCAGCAAAACATCATTTAACACCAATTAATGCTTTTTCATGGATTGAAATCAAATATTTTTTCTTGAAAAGAAGGGTTTTTCTTTCAAAAAATCCGTCTCGGTGCCATTGCGCCTATTTTTACAAACAGAGTGATATCATTGCATGAGCCTTTTGGCTCAATTGCGATCATTACAGGTTCGATGACCATACTGGCGATGATCGCCGATGCCCTAAAAATTGAAAATCCTCCTTTATAGCACATAAATTACCGTTAAACATGCATAAAACGGTTAAAAAAATAGAAGAGCAGGGATGGGCCTCTGACTTGTTGCAAATGGTTCACAAAATGGCACTCTGGATCTCCCGTAACGACCACTTGAAAATCAAGAAAATTAGGGCACAAATGCACTTTCAGAGCTTACTATGGTAAAATGGTAAAAAATAAATTTACTTTTAGTATTTATAAGTTTTGCAAGTCATTTTGTCAATATTTTATTATTATTTCTCGATATCAGTGATGGGTGCATTTCTTTGTGCAGTTACAGGTATCTTTAGGTGAACAATGATCATTATTGACTGATTCTTTAGAGTTTTATTTTATCTATTTTTTGGACTCATTAAATAAACGAAAAAGGAACCCCCCAGGAGTCATCTTTGAGCTCTTTTTTACTGTTGAAAACTAAAAAGATTTCTAAGTACTTATCATTTTGAACTCATTAAAGTAAATGAATCGAAGTCACCTCAGTATATGTTTACCCCTTTTTCGGGCTTAGACTGAATACTTACGAAAAAGGTACACCTTGATCGACATGGTCAAGAGGTTCTCTCGAATATTGTTTTCTACCTTTTCAGATTTGAGGGACAAATTACGAAAAGGGACATGATAGAGTTTTCTTTTTTGTCTCTTTTTAAAACTCTATAAATATGAAAAAGATACCGATTTATTCTTACATCAGACTCGTTAAAATTTTATGACGAAAGACTCGTCACCATGATGAGACTGATATTCTCCTTCCTGGGGCTCGTAAAAATTACTAGGATGGATGCATTCGAAGAATGAACTTACGCGAAAAACATATGCTATCCCCTTCAAGCTTGTGATACAAATAATTGGGGTACTAGCTAGAAATAGTGAGGAAAAATGAAGATGAAACATCCTTTATATAGGAAACAAGTCGCTCTTGAACATGACACTCTTCTACCCTCATGTTTGGTTTGGGATATCCTCACTCAGTCACTTGACCTCCCGGGTTTGGGTGATCCACTTTTGCCTCTCATTTGACTATTCCATTTTGTCATCATGACTTTTAGTCCTATGTTGATTAAGATTTTTCCTCACTCTAGAGTCGTGTCACCAGTGTTCAAGAGAAGTCCAATTTGCAGTTATTTACCTATACACTATTTCAGTCATTGTTACAATCTCGAAAATTATTCCACTTTATTCCTTGTTTCATGTCGATGGTGGGGGATTCATCATTTCCCTCCTTTGACGGGTCACTTCCTGTCGAATTGATCCAAATTTAAACAAGAACGCAAAAAATGATAGATATAACCATAAATACATAGATACAGCAGAAACAATACTTCATTTCATTAATGTAAAATACTGAAATATGCTTACAAATAGAAATGGAAATAAACTAGCTCGGGCGATGGTAGCTT
>APFE030059328.1:10932-97790 GCA_000404065.3 Pinus taeda
GACATAAGCTGGGTTGGTGAATTCACTGATCGACTTCTCTTGAACATATCAGCGGCACTGAAATGGATTGGTAGCGTTAACCCCAAAGATGGATGGTACGATGGACCAATGGTAGTATGACCGGTGAATGGAATAACCCAACTCGACTCAATCATGGTGATGGAGTGAAAGTGTCATGTTCAAGAGCGACTCACTACTAATAAAGTTTCTTCAAGTTTTCTTCCCAGTTTTCCCCAGTCATTACTGACCAGTACCTCTATATTTTTATCAAGCTTGAGGAGTATAACATATGATTGCTCTATAATTTTTCCTTCAGGAAAACCCGTCACTATGTTTTAACGAGCTTAGTGACAGTGAAACTCATTCTTGTCTCTATGGACAAGTTTGTCGCTATTGGTTTTAACGAGTTGAACGACAAACAAAAATCAGTCCTCTTTCAATTTTAGAGAGTCTGAAAAGGGACGGAAAGGAAACTCCAATAATCATTTTTCGTCATATAATCCCTTAAGTCCAAAAAATTATAAACTAATACGAGAGGGATGAATTTTCAATAGTTTTAATGAGCAAAACAAGACAACCGCTCGATCTTTTTGTGTAATAATCCATCAGGTTAAAGAAGATTAAAATCTAGAGGAGGGGTAGGACTCCCGGTAGCTTTAACGAGCTAGAGAGGCCAACTGCTTGGCAATCTTTTCATATTTTATGGGTCAGATGAAAAGAGCTTAAAGGAGACTCGTTTTTGAGGAACGAGTGATATTTTCAAGTAGCTGCTGATTCTGGGTAAGGTTTGGAATTTTCCAATCATGGCAGTGTCACAAGGATGGCTAACAAAATCACTCTTCGTAGCTGTTCCTCAAAAGGGTAAACAATCAAATGGAGGCATATGATCAGCTAAACAGAGTGGAGGTGATGGTAAGAACACGACCAGGGCTCAAAAGCTGATGTTAATGCATTCACAATGGTTATTTACCGGAGGTTGGTTCATTTTTTAATGAGCTTAAACTTTGGGGGAACATTTGCTCATTGCTTAGGTTTAATTTTTTAACGAGCTTGAACTTCGCATAAAAAATACTCGTTCCAGTCGTGTAATAAGGATGTCTCACCGATAGGTTAAATTTTTAAGGATCTTTCACCATTCAAAACTTTTCTCCGCTCCCTTTCTCATGCAAGCTAGGAATGACCAACTACTATCCTAGGGGTTAATTAACTATTGAGGTTAGGTAGGAAAACTCTTCCTTTACTTTGTCGGTTTCGTCTGGCCCCTGCAAAGGTGAACGGTCGATCCAACCAATCACCTAACTTAAGCAATTGAGGTCAGAAAAACTATGGGGTTAGCATTACGTTGGCCGCTTTTCACTTGCATGCAAAAAGGTTTGCATGCCCCCGGGTATAGTGAAGTAGAGTTTCTAGGTTACCCTTCAATTTGCAGATAAAACATCTTTCTTTTCATCCTCCATGGGAGGCCATCAGGATTTGTGAGGTTGGTCTTGCAAAGGTTCGACCAGTTCAAGCCCTAACTCGTTATATCCCAACCTCATCAGGGACATGGAAAGAAATACAGAGAAAGAGCATACCACTTTGATACCACTGATTTGGATTTAAACAGAAATGCAACAAATTATAGATATAATCATACATACAAAGATGCCGCTATTAGGTCCCTATAATACTAGTGATTCTCCCATTAGTATTGTAGTTGTATCCCTTATTAATATTGTTGTGCCCCTATTGTCCCCATATTTTTATTATTGTGCCCCATAGAATCCCTCTATTGTATTTTTGTGGCTTTATATTATTATTGTTAGGTCGGCTGGTTTATACTGTGACTCCTTAGACTCCTATATATAGAAAGGAGGTTTTGTCATTTGAATCATCGAAGAATTGTTCATTTATGTAATGTAAAGGAGGTTGCCCCCTCGAAGGGGCTGAATTCTAAGGTGTTGATCTATCTTTTCTGTCTTTTTTGAGCTGGTTTCATAACAGGAACCCAAGCCTATGGGTGTGGAACCATGGGGCATTTTGATTATTTAACACTTGGAGGTGTTAGAGGACTTTAAGAGGAACCAAAGGCAACAAAAACCATTGAAATCTGAGTTGTCTATGATGAGATTTTGATTTTTCTATATGGTTGTTGGGTTAGCACATGATTTATTCAAGTCAACTTGTCTAATTTTATGAGTTGTCAATCCCACAAGGGAAGATTAGATGATGCCCTTGAGAAGTCTATAAATTAGAGTGAGGAGAAGCCTCATTCTCACTGACCTAAGTGCAATTCATCATAAGTGGAGAGAATATGAAGTAGTCGCAGCCTTAAGGAGTCTTGTCAAGCGAAGTAAGAGGAAATTTTGTGTATGTTTTTTCTCTATTCCAATTTTTTCTCCCAATCCCAATATCACTCTTTGGCAAGATCTTCTATAAGAGCAATACAGACACATCAAAATACACTGTCTGAGCCTTTTTTATGCAATCATAGTAAAGCAAACTCAACACAAATAGTCTTACCACTACCAGTGGGTGCTGCAACTAAAGCATTATCATCTGAGTTATAAAGCATTGAAAATACTTGAGTTTGAATAATATTGAAGTGTCTAAACTGTTGATATAGTGCTTTGTATGAAGGATTTATTAATGCAGACATAGGAAGTGGCTGTAATTCTAGAAACTTAGTTGGAGGTGGCTATTTCTCTGGCAAAATAAGATGTCTAAACGAAAATGATAGTATTGGCTGCCTCTTTATGATCCTACAGTTATTGTCACATTACTGCTGAGATTTTTTATGTATAATTGCTTAATGGTAAACATGGCATGAGATAAAATTGAATGATAAATAATTGTAAGTAATTTTATGTTTATAAGATCATAGATAAATCAACAATTACATAATGTATAAAGGCAATGATTAGGTAAGAAATTCCAACTCAATGCACTAATTGGCATATATGAAATGAAGGAATACATGATTGATCTGGGATCAAATGTGAATATTTTACCTATTTTTGTTGTTGTTATTTTTCTTTATGTTCTCACTCCTATTTTTTTTTCCTTTTATTGCTTATGAACTGAAAAAATTCTTCCTGAGTGGACTTTGTTTGATTAATTGTTAATATCTTGTTCCTTTTAGATTGTCGAGCTTGTGAAATTTCAACTCCTTTAAGCTCATTGCTGTTGTTAGTGAAGGATAAGAAGATACCTTATCTCATTTTTAGCTCAACAAAAGGAACACTAGGGGCCTTACTTCTTTGCTTAAGGAAAAAAAAGTGTATGTTCTCCTTGAAGGTTTGAAGGCCTTCTCTTTCTTCTTGGTGAAGTCAACATTGACTTTGTTGTTTCTATGTTGGCTCGAGGGTGTTTTGCTCCAAGATTATCCAAATTTTAATTTATTCTCTATTGAATAGGGCTAACCACGTGAAGGTGGAAGCTCTCATTCCCCCCCCCACATCACTCTCAATTCCCCAGTACCCAATCTATCTATTAGGAAATAGTTGAAATAAAGACATTGAGGTATGTAAAGAAACAAATAGTAAACATTCATTCATTCATTTGTACATCCACAAAATATTTTCTCTCAATAAATTTTATCATAAAAAGTATGTTTACATAATATAAAACAAGGTTGTTTTAATTTTTTCTGATGGAGAAATTTTAACTTTTTATTAAGATAATCAAAATTTACATGTGCACATGCCACCAGGCATCCATCCTCTTAGTAAAAAATGTCGTAGTAAAAAAATCATGCTCTAAATAAGCAAGCACAGTAATTTATTATCAGCTTTCTTTCATTTTTGAAATATGTATTTAGCAAGGACGTCTTGATATTGGTCCCCTTTAGTTGTTGCGGGCTCTGTATGTCTTTCTGCTGACCTAATCCTATGACTATGCTACTACAAGTGGGGCCAAACATCAACTGCAATAAGAAATAATTGTTAAATTTATATTTACAGTTATTATTATTACAAGTGTTTTATTAATAAAAAGAGCAGGAGACTGTTCTTTCCCTGCTTCGATAGTGGAGGGAAGCAAAATACTTTCAGATGTGGCCATATGTTTCTCCTCTTGTCCGGCCTCATCATATACATGCTCTGGAGTAGAAACAAGAAATGTTATAATCAATACACCATTTGCATTTAAATATTTTTAATTTTAATACATATTACAATTTTTTTATAACACATGAAATACTTCCAGTACCGAGTTGAACATCAGTTTCAAAAGGTACTCCACCATCATTAGGCTCATATGTTGTATGTGCATTGCTTGCCTGCTTTTTACAATCAAGCACATTACTTTATGCCCAAAAATAATATCCAACAGATTGTATAAATAATAAATAATAATTTATAAATTATCTTCATTGCTTTTATTTACCTGAATGTTATGTTGGGTGCTGGAAGACTATGAAGACGCCAAGCTTGTCCTATGTTCAACCATGGTGTGATAGTCATGCTTGAAACCAAGCTTGAGGTATTCCTCCATGGGAGCCTCATTGAATTATGACCCCTGCAATTTTGCGTGAGAATATGATTTTTTCTTATTTTGTGATATTAAATTAAAATTGTTAAGAATATATAATTTGGATGCAATATTTTTTTCTAACTTTCAATTTTTGAGTAACCACCCTAACCAATACGATGTTGTCCATGTTTAGCTATTCTAGGCTTTGTGGCCTTAGATGTATCTAGGATCCTATATTGAAAAACTTAGTTAGATGTTGCAATGATGATACAACATCATAATTAAATTATTAAAAGTCCCTCATACGTTCCTGGTCTAGGTGGTATCTTTCCTTATTTTTGAAGCTCCTTCTCCTTTGCATCATCCATAAGGGATTCCACTCCCTCTTTGGAACCATTGGAGGGCACTCATACTTAGAGTTCTTATCCAACTGTGTGAAAATTGGAAAATAGGGAAAAATTCTAATTTGGACATATCATTTGATGGAGATGATTATTTCATTCAATTCCTCTTTTCGTGAGGACCAAAATCAACCTAAATATAATCAAATTCAGACAAGGGAAAGTGTACTTATGAATAAAAGCCCACATATGCACATTTGGATAGGTTGACCCTAATGGTAAATTGGTCACCCTTGGAAGCCTATAAATACAAGTGACCACAAGCTCATTTGGAAATCACCAAGCATATTCCTCTTCTCTTCTTCATTGATTGGTTCACACAGGTCCGAGGCAAGTTCGATGAAAGAAGTTTGTGAAGGTCTGATATTACAGGGTCTGAAGCTTGCACGTGTTTCTATGGTTTTGGGTTATAGTCGCTGGCTCGTCAAAGGATAAATTTGGCTGAAATTGTTTGTTTATAGGCTCAAGGGAGTGACTAGAAGCCTCCAGTCACTTGCACAACTCCTTCTCCATGTGACTGGAAAGTAGGGCTAAATTTTGTCAGTTGATTGTAGATAGGAAAAGCTGTTTATGATCTACAATGATGATAGAAAAATATTTCTGAATATTGTTCGGATAATTTTGTTAGATGATTTTGTATTGGGATCATTGTACTCTCTGCTGAACATTTTATGACAATCTAATAGAAGAATAATTTCAAAGGGTTTTCCCCCTTTTGGTTTTTTTTCCTGGTATTTGACCAAACCCGGTGTCTCTTGTTGATTTGTTGATTGTCTCCTTTTTAATTGCATTTATTGTTCGATCTTCAATTACTGTTGATGATTGGAAATATTAATTGATATTGAAAATATTGCTATTTGAAGTATTGAATTGGTCTAAAGTAATTGATACAACATAGAATAATATGAAAAATTAACATGTGATCTAAGCTAAGGTGAAGGGCAAGCTCAAAAGGAGACACACATTGAAGAAATCATCTTTGGAAAAGTTGAAAGAGCATATCTAATGAAGTGAAGATGTCTTCCTTCTTCAAGGAAAATGAAAAGTTGGGTCACTTATGTAACTTTGTTGCATGGAAAGTCAGTTTGGAGATCATAACTGATAATAATGATGTTTTGGAATACATTCAAGGAAAAGTACACGAGCCTTCAGAAAGGTGAGTTGAAAGAAAATCAAATTATAGCTGATGGTTTACAAGATAATTTACTTGCATATGTTGGAAATTTTAGGAAGTCTAAGGACATGTATGATAATATAGCTGCATGTATGAAATCAACAATTTGAATGAAATCATCTCCTTGAAAGATCTACTCAAAGACATGAATATGAACAAAGGGGAGTCTATGCAATCCTACATTATGAGGATTTCTCATCTTAGAGATCAATTGTAAAGAGTTTTGGAATCTATGCCTAACATGGAATTGGTGATTGTGACTCTTAGAGGTCTCCCTCCCATTTGTTAAACCTTCATTACTACTATAAGCAACAAAATTATCCTCTCGTCATTTTATGAGATTGTTGGAAATCTCAATCAAGAAGAATCAAGGATGATATCAAGAGTAAGGATTCAAAATCATGAAGAAGGAGAGCCTGTTTCATTCGTCACTCATGACAAGAATAAGAAGAAAGGAAAAGGGGGTCCATCAAATTCAAGAAAGCCTCCTCCATGAAATTCAAATAGAAGGACATAACTATTTCACATTGAATGTTTCAATTGTCATAAGAAAGTCCATTATGCTCGAGAGTGTCTTGAGAAGAACCATGGACCACACTATAATACTAGAAGCAACAACAACAAGTTTGATGATCAAAAAGGAAGAAATGACTGCTATGGAAGAGATGAAAGAAGAATAAGAGATGCTACAAGTGATCATGGAGAAGATGATCATCCCCAAAAGAAGTAAATATTCTCCAGGTATGAAAGTAATATATTCTTATTTATGATTTCACTAGTTCTTCTCCTCCGGATTCATGGGATAGTTGGTTAGTTGATAGTGGGGCCACTCATCACTTCTACAGACATAAGGAAGTTCTCTCTAATTCAGTAGAGAGGGAGTCAAATTTGAAAGTTATTCTTGGAGACAACTCCACTCATCCTGTCAAAGGTTTTGGATCGTCAAATTTCATTTGAATTCTAGGAAATCTATTTTTCTCCATGATGTGATGTATGTGCCAGGATTGAAGAAGAATTTGGTATTAATATCTACTTTGGAAGATAAAGAGATGAAGGTTGCCTTCATCAAGGGAAAGGTTCTTACTTGGCATGTTGGATCACCTATGAGAGATGCATTCACATTGGGATCAAGATGTGAAAGAATCTATAGAGTCACTGGAAACCACTTCTAGCATTGGTCCATGATCCTAATAATCTAAGCAGGCTATGGCACTGAAGATTGGCCCATATGAATTATGATGCCCTTCCAAAATTTGAGAAATTGGTCTCTCAGATCCCCAAGGTTCAATCCCAACATGATGGAGTATATCTAGGTTGTGCCAGTGGAAAGAAGACAAGGGGCCATTCCCCTTTAGCAAGAAAAAGCAAATGACATCCTCCATCTCATTCATTCTGAAATATGTGGCCCAATTCCTGTGCATTCTATTGGTGGCATCTCTAATACATCACATTCATTGATGAATTATCAAGAAATACGTGGATATATTATCTAAATCACAAGGGTGAAGCCTTTAAAATGTTCAAGGAGTTCAAAGCTTTGATTGAAAATCAAATAGGGAAGAAAGTAAAAATATTCATGTCTAACAATGGTGGAGAGTAAATATCAAAAGAGTTCATTGATTTTTGTAAGAAGGAAGGTATCAAGAAAGAGAATTGTGCCTTATACTGTCATAAAAAATGGAGTGGCTGAAAGAAAGAACAAGTCCATTATAGAAATTTCCCGTCCCATGCTCCATGATTAAAAGTTGTTGAAGTTACTTTGGGGAGAAGCAATAAATGCCGCCATATATGTTCAAAACAGGGTACCTCATCAAGAATTGGACAACAAGACCCCCAAAGAAGTGTTCACAGGTGTCAAGCCTGATGTTGGCCATCTTCATATCTTTGGCTGGCCTGTATATTTCCACATGTTGAAGGACAAAATAAATAAGATGGAAGCCATGGGAAGAAAATGTATGTTTGTTGGATATTGTGAAAAATTTAAAGCATTTAGAATATATATTCATGGTCAATGGAAGGTTGAAATTATCAGGGATGTTACATTTGATGAAGATGCCACCCTTGTAAAAGCAAGGCACCTTCCTCTGCCTACTCCTCCTAAGAAGAATAGTGATATGGATATTTTAGATGGTCCTTCCATGCTCAAATATGAGACATATATTGTTAATGATTCGATGGAGCCCATGGATCCCTTAGATCCTCCTCCATGTGATCCTCTCGTCAGGAAGAGGCCACTTTGGCTTCATGACTCATTACAGGATGATGAAAGACCTATTCCCATTCAAATATCATTTAGAGAAAGAAAAAAGCCATGCAACTACCAAGGATATGTTGCATCCATGAGCACTATGATTCAAGCCAAACCTCACACCTTTGAAGAAGTCATGAAAGAACAAGTTTGGAAGGATGTTATGGCCAAAGAATATGAATAATTTATGAAGAATGATGTATGTGATGTTGTACCGATACCAAAGGGGAAATCTATGGTGACTTCAAAGTGGCTATTCAAGATCAAACATGGAGTTGACAGTAGAATTGAGAAATATATAGCAAGGTTCATGGCTCGAGGATTATCCTATAAAGAGGGAGAATATTATAATGATATATTTGCACCTGTGGTTCAATACACATCCATTCACTCAATATTTTCCTTTGTTGCAAGTCAAGGATGGACCCTTAATCAAATGGAATTGAAGATTGCATTCCTTTAAGGCATGTTACAGGAATAAGTGTATGTTGAGAAAATTGTTGACGGCGATGGACCCGCCAATATTCAGGGGGTCTCCCTGATATGAAGTCCCAACTAGACCTCACGCCATTTGGACTAGGAGTCCAAATAGTGAGTGGTAATTTTATGCCTTGACTGTGAAAACGTGCAGAGTGTATGGTGACTTTGGGTGAGAGAAAGTGTGTGACCCTACCGAAATTCAAGTGCGATGCATGAAGGTTCCAACACATGAAGGGAAAAGGAAGCGCACCCCTTGGAACCCTGTAATAGTACACATCTTGAAAGGAACACATGAGTGTAGTGACATCACAAGCTAAGATGCGGAATAGTCCACAAGTTAAAGTGATGAATTAATACAAAAACACACATTCAACAAGATTCATACAAATGCAAATGAAATAGTTCATAAGCATACGTGTAAGTTAAATAACATACATTGCAAATACAACAAGAATAGTCCTACTATATTCACAATATATGCATGAACACATGTTGGCTATGACTTTATTATAAGTGAAAGTTCCATTCATACATACACCATTGATGAACCACTAGCCCCAATAATGGAACATTAAAGTCAAGAACACCTGCCCCTACAAAGAAGTATACTTGTTGTACACTATGGAGAATCCAAGGCTCATCACAATACTCCTAAGCTCCTTCTAAGCCTAAGCCTATCCAAAATCTTGGCCCCAAAAATCCCTTTCCATGAGTTACGAGGTTCTATTTATAGCAAGAGGGGTTGACTCTTAACCTCCCCTTTGTGACCTTTGGACTACCCTCATGACTCTTCATCTTCTTTACAAAATGACTCATTACATTACATCATGACTCTTCATATTCCAATATTACAACATAATATTACAATTATAATAATAATATTGGAATTTTAGTTACAACATAATTACAAATAATATTACATTTTACACTTGTACCCATATACGACAAAATAGGGTAGACACAACTTGACAACCTAATAAGACACAACGCTATGATGCTTGAGTTTGGGAGAAATCTATCTCAACAACCTCCACTTGCTCCTTCTCGGTCACATATTTGTGCCAATATTAGTACTGTGCGTTGATGTCCCCAAACTGTGTGATGGTGTTTGGCTAGAAGTGGACTCTAGCCTCCATGGCACCTAGGTACAATGTCTTGGACCCAGTTTGAAGTTCGTTCTAAAGCATGAGCAACATTTTTCTAACTTGGACATAACCACCAATGTAATTCTACATGTTCTGTTTGTTCAAATCCAAATCCTCATTGATGGCAATTTGTCTCAGCTTCTCCAAGTACTCTTTGATCTCCTGTTGGACTTGGTTCTTGGGTTTGGATTTGGTGAGTGAACCGACTGCTGGGATATGGTGTGTTTTCACCAAGACATCCAAAATACTAGACAATCATACATATGAGGCCTAAATGCTACCAATAAATGAGGCGAGCTGCTTGTTGTTCTGAATCAACATCCAAACTCTTGCTTTCTCCATCTCTGCCCGTGGATTCATTTTCGTCACTAAGTCAAGTAGTTCCCCTTTGTATCCCATTTTCGACTCTTGCACATAAGTAATGGAAGCTTGTATGTTCTTGAGAGTTTTAGCAAACTCTTTGATCCACTTCTGTGGACCATGCAAGCTGACAATTTCTTTATGTACGATCATAAACCAGTTCAAACTAAAAAGGGTCATGACCTATGCAGACTAGCATCTGAAGCAAAGGATTCTCTTGAACAAGATCTCTTAGTATGGAAGTAAGAAATTGAATTTACAATATTGATTGCATTCCTCAGTTCACGTCCACAATGCCCTGGTATGCAGAGTTATGACAATTTTTGGAATATGACACCTTGTCCTCTCACTTATCAAGTAAACAGAAAATGGAAATCCGCTTAAAAGCTCTATCATATCAACTGGTCCATGGAGCGCTTTTTCAGAAGCACCACAATGGAGTTCTACTAACATTTCTTGAGCCGCAAGATACAGAGAAGGTTATGAAGGATCTACATGATGGACCAACATGTGGCCACTATGAGGGTGACACCACATCACTTAAAGTTATGAGGGATGGCTACTATTGACCCACTCTTTTAAGGATTCTCACGCTTATGTCTGCAAGTGCCAAGCTTATCAGAAACGTGTCGGTTGTGATCAGAGGTTAGCTGCCCCACTGCTCCCAGTAGTAGTCGAATAACCATTTCAATAATGGGGCATTGATGTTATCATAGATATTCTTCCACACTCATCAAAGCAACACCAATATATCCTCATAGCTACATATTGATTCACCCAATGGTTGGAAGTAGTTCCACTCATTGACAAGGAACTCATTTAATTTATACAGTAGAACATCATCACTAGGTTTGGTGTTCCTACGTCACTTGTCTTTGATAATGCAACTTAATTTTCATCATTAAAAATTTATGAGTTTGCATTGGAAACTTAGATTGTTCTCAAGTATGCATCTAATTATTATCCCTAGGGAAATGTCTAGATGAATCCACTAATAAAAATATTATCCACATTATTAAGAAGGATATTTTCTATGAAAAGAAGAGTTAGCATACTGCTTTGACTAATGTCCTATGGGCTGATCGTGTCACTCCCAAGCCTTCCCTGAAGACCTCGCCATACTTTCTGGTGTATGGTAAGAAGCTATATTGCCTTCGAACCTTTACCTCCAACTCTCGTAGCAGTCACAAGGTAAACCTTTCCTACTCGTTCAAAATAGTGTAAACACTTTACTAAAACTCGAGGAAGAGAGGCTCAAATCCAATGATCGTTTTTCCATGCATCAAAACCGTATAAAGTTCTGGTTTGAAAGAAAATCCATAGGGGTGAAGAACTTTGATGTGGGTGACCTAGTTTTGAGATGGGATAAACCCCATGAAGACAAAGGTAAACATACAAAGTTTCAACCATTGTGGATTGGACTATTCACAATTGAAGAAAAAATTGGCCATAACACTTTCAAGCTCAAATATTTGGATGGGAGGATTGACCCCCTGCCCGTAAATGGACGAGATCTAAAGCATTATTTCTAGTAGAAGCTACGAGCAATACTTCATGTACATATTATTTTTTCACTTTCTTTTCTTTTGTTTAAGTCACTTGTGTGTCACATTTTTATTACGTTCTATCATGTCGTGTCTAATTTTTGGTCATTGTACATAAATAAGACATGTGTAAAAGTGCATGGCCCAAGAACTTTGTAGTGTAATCAAAGAGAAGTTTTACAACTACAACACTTGGTTTTATGATGATTCTCCTTCTTTGTTTGGGAAAGTGCCATAGGTTGAGGTAAGTCTAGATGGAAAATACGATTTGTCTAGGAGGGGAACCTTGAGGGAAACTATTAGGTCCATGCATATGCTAGCACCTAAAGTACTCAACTTTGTTTATGTCTACTTGTGTATTAATTCTTGTCTAATCTAGTAGAGAAGTGACGAGGGTAAAATAAAAAATGAGCAAACCTAGATCAGAGGTCGTAA
Organism: Pinus taeda; assembly: GCA_000404065.3. NCBI lineage: Eukaryota > Viridiplantae > Streptophyta > Pinopsida > Pinales > Pinaceae > Pinus > Pinus taeda. The sequence continues at coordinate 23,172 of APFE030059328.1, forward strand.
AATACTTATCTGAAGGGGAAACATCCTCTGCTCTCAATAAGTTAGGATCCCTCTTCCGCTTGTCAAAAAAATAGTAAGTGGCAATGCATAGTTCTACTAAATAAATAAATAAATAAATAAATAAATAAATAAATAAATAAATAAATAAATGGTGAAATAAGAGAAAGGCTTCATGCACAAGGAGGTGAAGCAAGCAACTTCATCAAGGTACTATCCAAGCTCATTGGAAGTGAATCAGTTCTTGTTCTCCTAAAGTGACTCCACAAGGGTATTGTTCAGGCCTGATGGTAGCGGAGCAACACCAGAGTTGAAATTTCATACTCTAAATATCCTAAAATCACTGTGCACATTAGCCTTTCCTGAATTAGACTGATTTGTGATGTGGTGTATCTTTGTATGAGTTCAACCAAGTAGAGAAAAGAGAATATGAGATGTATGAAACTGGATAGGAAAGGGGAAATTGGGGCAGTCAATACTTCCTGAAGGTCTAATCCTTAACCAAAAGCTAATTCCCAAGTAGAGAGGCTGAAGTTCACCCAGTGTGTTTCCAAGTGTTTTCGTTGCTATAACACACTCCAAAATTTCACTACATTCTAATTTTGGAGCCTACTTCATGGTCATCTCATGTGCAACCTTTGTCGTCAAGTGTTGTGTTGTGTTGTTTCATGCATTTCAAGTGTTCTTCAGTGTCATCTCATTGATTCAAATATCCTTATATGCATTTCATGATCACAACACCTTTCTTGTTGTAAAAGGACACTTTTGGGTTGAAGTTGCACACACTTCACCATTTGTACTTGGGGAATGTGCATGAAGTGGAATTTTGATGTATACTAATTGTTAATCAAGCCCTTATAAGTTTTCTTGATGAGTAAGTAAGTTTCACACATGATTTTATGTCTAGAATTCATCTTGGCTACCCCTCGATCAATCATCCAAGCTTACACAAATTTTGGTTGCAAAAGGGCCCCATTAAGGCCAAGAGAACATGAGCGCACCACGAAGCCTTGAGTGATGACCCTTTGCTAATCAACAGTGCACCCTGCGCCCTCTCATAGAGATGGGAACACTCCAAAAGCATGAAGCCCCTTCCCTGTTCTGAATTGCACCCTCAAAAAGTGACTAAGTCTTCTTTGAGCACACTCCTTCGACTCAAAGAAGTGCATCCTCCTTGAGCACACTGACACATCCTGAAGACCTAAAGATCAACCTTTAAGCCTTCCTCAAAGCACCCTACACCTTCCTGACCTGACTTGAGCACACTATCACATCTTGAAGGCATGAAGCCTCATCCTTCAGCCTTCAAGAGTGTGCCATGCACCCTTTCTAAGGCCTCTTAGGTGCATGAGAGCACCCAGAAGGAACGAAGCCTCAATATTCATCCTTCGAGAGTGCGCCTTGTAGCCTCCCTCTTTCCCTTGGTCATATAACACACTCGGGAAGCCCGAAGCCTTAGCGTTTTCCCTTTAGACTTGCGACATGCACCTTGACGTGATTTATTTCTTCCTTGGAGTGCATGAGCATACACAAAATCCTTGAAGCTCCTCCTCCTCCATCCTTCAACCTTTCTAAGTGTGCCCTTGTGCCCTGAATCTTCGTTGACCATTTTAATCATGTCACGACATAAAAAAGAAAATATGCATAAAACATGGTAAAGTAGGATATTTTTAGACTGATAGTTTCTCGTCATGAGTGATTGCAGAAATAGGTACCTCAGAAATCATATGATGAGTACACACAAGGAAGATATGGCAAAGAGAATGAATGAAGGAAGCACAAGAAGAACCCATAACACAAGTAAAACTTGATGATCAAAGCACCATTAAGACTCCAAAGTTTGAATACCCTTTGGAGGGTGGAAACACCATGAGCGAATCATGATAAAAACAGACACAGTGGAAGCCATGTCACCATGGAAGCAGATACATGTCATTAGTCACTGGAATGTCCTAGTCATGCAAGATAGTGACATGTCTAGTTTCATGATATGATGATATGAAAGAAAAATATGTATTATTGTAATCATTGCAAAAGGAAAACAAGTATAATCTCAAGAGTCATGTGTGAACTTAAGAGTCATGGAAGTCCAAAGGACGTGTAATACCAAAAGTCATATGTAATTCTAAAAGTCATTTGGAACTTCAAAGGTTGTAGAAGTCCAAATGTCACTGGAAGTTAGAAATTCAAGAGTCATGGAGATATGAAAGGCCACTCCAAAATTTATAAATATATCCTCATTTCTCATGTAAAGGACCTTTAGCCTTGGATTCTCCCATAAGGCATAAGAGAGACAAGTTAGTACTTTTTGGGAGCAAGTAGTGGCTCCAATGATCCACTATTGGAGCAAGTGATGTTCATTGTATTCATGCATATTGGGACTTTTACTTAATATTTTAAGCCTAATGGCCATCACGTTGTAATCCATGGATTATGAATGTTTATAAGACTATTCTGTGAATGTTTATGGTTCATGTTCTCTTTCATTAGTACTAAGGTAGTTGAACTATTTCAATTATTTTAGTACTTATTTTGTTTGGAACTTGTTGTCATGATTAAAACAATCATTGCATCTCTTCGGACTATTCTATTGGATATTAGAAGAAACACTATAGTTTATGTGCGTCTTTATTATGGTGGTACTATTACCTGTCTCTTAGAGGCTCACCCTCTTTCCCCTCTGTAGTAGAAGAACCTTAATGCACCTACAACTGAACATTCACCAGGCACACTAGCTTGCTTTTCGAAGGTGCATATGCGATTCTCTCTCTTGATAATAGCTAAATCCAAGGTAGATATTTAAGTATATGGTAGTGGGGTTGTATTCTGGATGAGGCTCCTATTCCAAATGATGTGAGGTCTAATTGGGACCACATATCGAGGATACCCCCTTGAATGTTGGTAGGTCCAACACTGTCAACAATATTGTAAAGAAAATTTATTTGAGTCAAAGTAGATTCAAAATACCCTCCAAGACCTTGTCATGGCAAAAAGATCAAGTTGACCTACATGAAGGGACAAGTCGACCTAAAAGAAAGAAATTTCGTACCCCTCAAAAGCCTATATATAAGAAGGAAATCAACCTCATTTGGAAACACTCTCAAGCAAGTTAGATCTCCTCAATATAGAAGTTGGAAAAGGACGAAGAAGAAGAAGAAGAAGAAGAATACGATTGAAGTTTTGGGTCTCTCTCTCTCTCTCTCTCTCTTTGTTAAGGTTTCTATAGTTACTAGGCAAGATGAAATTCTAAAGCTGCATTGAAGGTTTGAAGATGCAAGGTCAAAGATGTGAATCTACTTCTAGGTCAAAGCTATGAAGCTGCTTCTAGGTCGAAGTTGTGAAGCTGCAAGTTTGAAGCAATGAATATGCATCAAGGTCAAAGCTGTGAATCTACTAGGTCGAAGTTACAGAAATTGTTGTTGGGAGTCGAAATTGCTGGAAGGTCAAAGTTTGTTTCTAGAAGTTGTGAAAATAAATAAGGAAGGTTTAATTGGTATTGGAGGAGTCTTTTTCAAGGGTCTAGGTCTTGGAATTTTCCAATTAAGATCTATAATAAGAGAAGAATTCTTATGTGTTTTCCTCTCATTTGGAGCGATTTTGGCCCTGAATGATCACCTATATCTTGCATCCTCTTGTTTAATTTTTCTTTTTTGTTTGGTATATGTTTGATTATAATAACCCTAATACTAACCAAGTTAAAGAATAAGCGAATCAAGTAAAAGTAAAAATACATTACATGCAGTTATCAAATTCAAGTGAAATTACCTAATCTAGCTACCCTAGATTTCTCGACATGGTATCAAAGCTAAGGTGACAAGACAAAGAAAAGAAACTTAAAGAGGGACATTCAAGGTCCAAATCACTAGAATATCATCAAGAGAATCAATCATCAAGAAGATAAAATGAAATAGCATTTGCAAGGAGATTAGGGCTCATTTGTTGCAACAGAAGCTGAATTATTATAGTCACCTAAGGAGGATGAAAACAAGTGGAATACAAGCCATATTGCAATATGAGTTTCAAAATAAGAAGCCTCTATCGAAGCGAAGAAGAGAGAAGGGTAAAATATCTACCTTTATCCCACGTGCAAAAACTAGGGTTTCTGCAGTGAGTGAAAATTTGAAGTCAAATTGCAGGGGTCAAAAAATAGGTCGAAAGAAGAAGCTATAACTATTTGAAGGAAAATTTGACTGAAGTTGACTTTGAGAAAGGGAAACCCATCAAGGAGAAGGTTTTTTCATCATCATCAAGGAACCAAGGTGATCTCCCTCTCTTTGAGCGATCACTTTTGAAGGAAGACATGTTCATCAAGAATACATCTTTTATTATCAAAATCATGATCAAAATCAAGAAGGCATAAACTTGAAGACATTTTCATCAAGAACTATCTTCAAAAATAAGTACTTTATGTCCAAATATGGATCTATAAAAATGACTTCATTTTGTAAGGAAAACAAATAATTAGTTGGGTCATCAAACTTTCTTTCATGGAAGAAGAGGACAAATTTGATCCTCATAGAAAACGAAGTCATTGATTATGTTAAGGGTTCAATCAATAAACTTATAAGGAATAAGCTAAAGCTCTAGTGAAGTAACTGAAAGGGGAATTAAGGGCCTAAAGGATCCTTATAAAATCCATCAAAGATCCCCTCATACCATATGTATCAAACCTGGATACATCAAAATAAATATATGAGAAGCTAGTAGAATTGTTTTCCATATGTACTGCTCAAGAAGTGATATCGTTAAGACACTAACTCTACAAGATGAATATATCAAAGGAATATGGAATAACCTCATACTTTATGAGTGTATTAGAAATAAGAGACCAACTACAAGCGTTGGGAGAAATAGTGTCCAATAAAGAAATGGCCACCACAATGCTCAATGTACTACTGGAGGAATGGGGCAACTTTACATCAAGCATATATGGAAAGAAGGAAGCAACCCCATTCAATGAACTTTGGTCATTATGTAAGATTGAAGAAGCCAGGTTGAAGGAAAAAAGTGACATGGGATCAAATGAACAAGTTTAAGCATTTTCTACCATGACTAAGAGAAAAAGAAAGTTTTGGAAGTTTGGTCCTCAAAAAAAGAATAATAATATAACAAAGATCCAATGCTATGGCTGTCAAGAATATGGGCACTACAAGAGAGATTATCCAAAGTTCAAGAAAGAAATAAATGAGGCTCATATCATTGAAGAAGTGAAAAAAAAAAACACTTGATGAGAAGAAATCCAAAGGGATAGATCTTCACTATTAGGGCTTCTCCAATATATAGCAAGAAGAAGTGGAAGGTGAAAATACCTCCACCATCGTAGAATAATTATGATGAGATGCATCTTAGTAGAATATGACATCATATTAGAATCATACGATTAAAGAAATAGCTCAATGAATACTTATAAAAGATTGAAAGATAGATGAGTAGAAGTCTACACAGTTGTAACAATAAGCATAAAAGGAAGTAGCTCTTGGTAACCTCATTGAAATCATAAGTAGTACTTATGGTTAGAACAAAGTCATCTAGTGTAGATATCATCATATATCATTGGGAAGAAGCATTTACGGGATGAGGATAATCAATATCCTCCATTGGAATCTTCATTCGAAGGTTCACCCTTTGGAACAAGCAAATGCCTCATTGAGAATTCCATCTTGTATGACATTCATTTTTTGTAAGAATGATGGTATGATGCAAAAGGAATGAAAGATGTCAATATGGTTGAATTACTCTCAATCAAGGAAAGGAAGTTGTTGAAGGAAGCCTAGATGACCAAAATAAGGAAAGAAGTATGTATGCATGCATTTAATTAATTCATGTCATCACATGGTTGCGTGGGTAAATGTTTTATCTCATGAGCATGATCAAAGAAAAGGTATATCCTTTGTTGGAAAGATGCATGAGGGCATGGTTCACATATTGACTAGATGAAATCAACGTAACATGTCCTCATAAGGAATACGAGGTAGTTAACAAAGATGGAGGAACTATGGATGAAAGTTCCTAGGGAGAAATATGTGAAGAAATAAAGAAGAGATATGAAAGATGCAACTATGAGCATGTAGAAAAGGAAATCAATGTCCGATGACTGGGAGAATTGACCATGACATCTGCATGGAAAAGGTATGAAGACTCTGATGAATTTTGGAAATACAGGAGACCATTGAAATTGAATATATTGGGTATGTCTCAATATGTATGTAGGATGTTGATGTTGCTACAAGAATATGTTATGATGAAGGGCCATCACAAAAGGTAACTTTGATTTATTGTTCATTTTTTTATTATTTTTGAACAACATCTAGATGGTTTGATATAGGGATAACGAAAGAGAGTTATAGACGTCTCTTACAACTATCACTCATGTGGTTGGATGAAAGATCCTAAAGGAAAAATGACTTGGAAGAGGTAGTTGTATGAAGAAAATACAGATGTGGATTAGAAAGCCACTTTCCAATGAAGAAAATGATGACATTATTGACATAATTCATGAAGGAAAGTGATGGATGGTCGATTCCCCACAAAGAAGTCACAAAATATGAAGGATCCATAATTATAAATATGAAATTCATGACATCAAAAGGAGGATCTCTTCAAGAAACTGAAGGTACCATGATCTTCACGATAGAACAAGTGAGCTGGTGAAAACAAGTCTCTAGTTAAGAGGGAGCTGGGACAAGTCCCTAGTTAAGAGGGAGCTTAGGTACATTCCTTTTATAGGAATGGGTTGGTAAACCCTGGTTAAGAGGGAGTGAAAGATATCATTCTCTACTTCATGTGTCATGCACTAGACCAAGGCTAACAACTATAAGTCTTAGTGAAGGTCATGAGGAGATATAGACACATCATAATTGTCTTCAGTTTGGAAGAAACAATGGAGGATTGGATAAACATATGACATCCGATACTCTTTGACGATGAGGTAGGGCATACAAGACAAGAGTAGTTGTAGAGGAATGATATTCTTTGAGGACTAGGAATCCAAGATAAGAATAGCTCTAGGAGGACATACCCTGTGAACACCTAGGTGGGGTATGTGCCTTGAGAGACAATGATGATGGTGTATATGTCCTTGGTCTCACCAACATTGTGCTATGATATTGAGGACAGATAGAGCTATTAGTCAAGGCCTTGCTATGTGACAATGCTGGTTCATATGATGCTAAACATATATGTTATCGATCCGACTCTTGTTATGAGAATTCTTCAGATTGAGAATGTCCAAGTACCTTGTATGGATTATGAATACCTCCATAGTTAAGAGGGAGTTTTGAAATATGTAACTAAGTTCGGTATTCATAATGACATATGTAATCATGATTTTGTGTATTTAATGAAAAGAGAAAAATAAATTTATTATTTTTATTCTTGAGGCATGGGTTTCATGCTCAAGAGAAATATATTTTTAGGTCAAGCACCCATTAAGTCCTTCTAGGTTTGCCATAAAGTCAATTGAGTCACTGCCATGTATTGAAGACCCATTTGGGCATGTTACATATTGTAAAGAAAATTTATTTGAGTCAAAGTAGAGTCAAAAGACCCTCCAAGACCTCGTCATGGCACAAAGATAAAGTTCGCCTACATGAAGGGACAAGTCGGCCTAAAAAAAAGCAATCCATACCCCTCAAAAGCCTATATAAGAAGGAACTCAAACTCATTTAGACACACTCTCAAGCAAGTTTGATCTCCTGAATATAGAGACTGGAAAATGAAGAAGAATAAGAAGAAGAAAAAGATCAAATTTTTGGGTCTCTCTCTCTCTCTCTCTCTCTCTCTTTGTTATGGTTTCTATAGTTATTGGGAAAGATGAAATTTTGAAGCTGCAAGGTAAAAGCTATGAAGCTGCTTCTAGGTCGAAGCTATGAAGAGGCTTCTAGGTTGAAGCTGTAAAGCTACAAGGTCAAAGTTGTGAATTTGCATCAAGGTTAATGGTGAATCTACTAGGTCGAAGTTGCAAAAATTGTTGCTGGGGGTAAAAGTTGTTGGAAGGTTGAAGTTTTTTGTTAGAAGCTGTGAAAATCAAGAAGGAAGGTTGACTTGGTCTTGGAGGAGTCTTGGTCAAGGATTTAGGTCTTGGAAATCAACAATTAAATATATATAAGAAGAAAATAATTCTTGTGGGCTTTCCTCTGAATTGGAGAAGTTTTGGCCCTCGCTGATCGCCTATATATTGTGTCCTATTGTTTCATTGTTCCTTGTTATTTGGTAGATGTTTGATGATAATAACACTAATAATAATCAAGTGAAAGAATAAGAGTATCAAGTAAAAGTAAAAATACATCACAGTCAGTTATCAAATTCAAGAGAAATAACCTAATCTAGCTGCCCTAGATTTCTCAACAATTGGAACAATGTCAACCTGGTAGTTTCATTCACGAAGCACATGGAGGAATGATACAAATGTTATACCTTTCAATGTTTCCTTGCTTCTCTTAATGGTATTATCCAATTCTTTATCTTTTGGATAAGATCTCCTTACCAACTGTTATATTAGGAGGAGAGATTCCCCTAGTACATTAAGGGAGGAGTCATTATATTATTTTTCTATCTGAATCCCCTAAAGGAGAGCATAAGTTTCAACTGTCATACAACCAAGGCCCCATGAAAAATATTCTACTTTTGTTTTCTTGGGTTTGTACACTATCTCTCCCCCTCCTCCCACCCCTTTATTAATTTTTTTATAACTAACCTAGATCCATCCTAATTTTGAATCTATCAACCACCTAGGGGGATCAAATCTCTCAAGATGCAAACCTCATTTTTAAGCGCAAAACTTGAGGAAAGTTTTGCACATTCAAATATTTGATCGCTCTCGGTGCTTGATAGATCTAGAGTTAAGATGGATCTACGTTGGATTGGTTATTAATAACCATCCTAGATCCATCTTAACTTTGGATATACCAAGCGACTAGAGGGATCAAATCTCTTTTAACTCCAAAAGAGGTTTGCACCACAAGAGAAAGATTTGATCCCTCTTGGTGCTTGGTAGATCCAAATTTAAGATGGATCTAGGATGGTTTAATTATTGACCTTTAAATAGGCCACATTAGAGAATAATATCATAGGAAAAACAATGAGTTGGAGTTCGAAAATGTTAAATAAGACATTACAACATCTCTACTATAATGAGTTGGAGATTTTTTTTTTTTTTAAATTTATTTTGACTTAATCAAAATGTTAAGCATTACAACATCTCTACCATACTGAGTTGGAGAGTATCTCTCTAGACAATTAATAATATATTATACTATTATATATTAATTTATCAACAAATATTATCATAACATAAAATAATACATCTTTTATGATTGATACAATAAAGTAAGAAAGCAATAAAAATACATTTAAAGTTATTTACATTCATAACTTTTAATTTAGTACTGGTAACTTATTTATCAGTAATTAATATATAACAAGTTGATTTGCAAGATGATTGTCATGAATGATGGATGTAATTTTTTTTTTTTATAAAATCAAAGAATAGTAATATAAAACAACAAAATTTATACCATGATTTATGAAAAACGAGGATTTACTTAAATTAAAAAGGATCATATATAAAATGAAAACTATTTTAAGAGATACGTTTCTTTTTTCTTAAAATATTTTTTATTTTAAAATTTAAAATATTTTTTTTATTATCGATGCAAAAATGTATATAGAGTTTGTCTTTGTGTTAATAGCTACCTTTTTTGGAAAATTGTCTAATAACACAAATTAAACTTCAAATTGTAAATGTTTCTTCTCACTAGCTTATCGAACAAAATGAAAGATTGACTAGTGCTAAAGCTACTGTGGCCATATGTTACATAAATGTTGGCTCTATTCCAGAGAGCCAGTTAGAAGAAGGAAAAAAAGATAGACATTCTCCATGACTAACCTAATTCATTAAAGAAAACTATGGTATGATATAGGACTATCCATGTACCCACTTCCTTTGATTTTGAGGTGCAGACCTGTGAGGAGATGCTAGGCACCAATCAATATAGAAGCATAAGTCATTGTTCAGGAAGGAACCACTAGTCATTAGAAAACTCGAGGCTTTGTGAAAACCACCATGATGGATAATTCCATGCACTTGTGACCAAGACCAGTGAGAATCTACAAAGAGCCATGAGCCATCTTGCTGAGAAGTGCCACGAGCTACAAGATTTAGCCATCGAGGAGAGATGCCATGGACCCCTAGGAGGTGAAGCCATACCAAGCAGAAATCCTGTGTACAATTATATTTCAAACCACCCTTTTCCTTTGGTTTCCAAATTAACCTCATATAAAATCTAATGGAATTATATTAGAGTCACCCTTCCCATAATGTAATCCAAAGTGGCCCATGAGCCATGAATTGCACATAGCAGAGGTTAATTCCCGTTGATCGTGAAATGTTGGTGCTATGAGGGTAGATATCCTTGCAAGATGGAGATAAACTGAGGGAAGAGGCCATGTCAATAACCACTATACCAAAAAGCATTGCATAATTTCTGAAACTCATTTCCTTCACCCATAATTGCTCCGTTGACTAGGAGGAAAGGATGTAGTAAGGCCATACCTTTAATGGAGGCCACATATCTATAACTTATGAATAATGAGAAAACAAATAATTTGCTGGGAAGGTCGTATTAGAGTGGTGAAGTTGGGGGGCCATTGGAGATGCCAAAATAAATCTACGAGAAGGGGAGGCAGGGGATGGCCAAATGCAAGAGCAACAACTATGCAGACATTCCAGTGCCAAGAGCCCCACAACAGACTTAGAAATGACTCAATTGCACACTGCGATGATAGAATAAGCATTAGAGCCATAATTCCCTTGCATTAACACAACATAACTCATTTTTTTCTACGTCAAATGAATATCGTGAGAGGTTGCAGATGGCTGAAATAGGCTTAAGGGGGGACTTCAACTCACCATGACACCATCATCATCCGGTTGAACAAGAAACATCTGTGAACAATGATAAGGAGCCATAATTATTTCGTGAGGCAAACAAACTGAGGAGTACAACAACCAAAGCTCAACTGGTGTGGGCATATTTTCAAGGTGAATGCAAGCGTGTTGATGAATTGAAAGCATGCCTTGATGAATGGTAACACAATTTGGACTTGATCTAGATCTAAGAGGATATTGATACAACTCTCCAAAGCCTACCATGCCAAAGGAAAGAATCATTGAAGCTTAGGTTATGAGTATTTTAATTTTGAATGTAAAGTGTTTGAGCTTCATGTGGAAGTGCTCATGTATTGTTCATTTTTAAATTCTAAATAGAAATTTATTTATGAGAGAATATTCCTAAAAATCAGTTTCTAAATTCAAGTTGGAAGTTGAGATTTTCATGGTATTGTTTCCCCTAAAAATGTGGATAAGGTCCAAGTTTGTTGGAGTTGAGAAATTTTCTCCTTAAGAATCTCATACGATCCTCTTCTTATGGATCAAGAGAGTTATTCTCTCCTTGGAATTTGGATCTAAGGAGATATTATCTCCTTTGATTATGGATTTGAAAAGTTTGTAAATTGTCTTATGTACCTTTAGAGCGGAGAGTTTTTGGATGGAGAGATCTTGTTGAGAGTTTTTGGAGATCTTGTTTGAGAGAGTCTTGTTTAGAGGGGTTGTTGAAGAAGCTTTTATTTAGAAAGTATTGAGAGCTCAAGAGAGGGTATTTTCTTTTTGAGGTATTGAAGAAATGTATGCAATGTGTTGGCCTTGAAATCTCTTTAGTAGTAGATGTAACACCCTCCTCCCACACTTACCCAAGCTTACCGGTCTACCGAGGTAAATATGTGACAAACAGTTACTATGATTTGACTCAACTCCCTAAGTGCAGTTAAGAAAGTGGAATCAACCAAACAAAACTTTACTAACGTCCCTCTGGTGCTATAGGACCCCCAAGAGCTAACCAACCACTCTAGGTGCCCAACCCCTAAGTTAACTTAGCTTTTCACTGACCTGAGATCTTAGTCACTCCCATGACAAGGAAAGATAGTGCCTGAGACCCTTCAGTCACTCTCATGATCCTACATCCCAACGAATAAGACCCTTCAACTACTCTCATGAGTCTGCAACCCAACGACTGTAGCGTTTTTCACTCAGTTCTTTTCTAGAGACCCCGAGATCTAAACCAATTTTTCAGGGCTAGGACCTAGGCCTATTCTCAAAAATTAATGAAACTCTCAGAAATTATAAATAGTAAGGATACAAAGTCTCTAATGCAAAATTTGAACAAGAACCTAACCTGACCCATCCTAAGCATGACAAAAATTTCGTCAAACAGATCATGAACATATAATGTACAGGTCATAAATACACATCTGAACATAGGGGCCTCATCCTTATCTAATAATCATAAAGAAGGCCTAATTCCCTCTCACAATAGCTAAATGATAATCTATTAGGTCATACATTCATGAACATTTCGTTTACTATCCAAAACATGATGAGAGCCATAACTCAAGTTTGTCATAAAACCATGCTTATAACCAACATATAACCATAATAATAACAATTATAGAAAAACTATCAAAGCCACATAATAGAAAGTAAATTTAATCCTGAAACATAAGGGAAAAAGAGCTCTTATTAACATATGCAAAATCCAACCAAGTCAAGGAATTCCATGTACCACTTGACCATAGATTGGGATGAACTAAATATTTCTTTCATCTATTCACCCCCATGCCATATTCTAAGCATGAATGTGGGACTCACAACAAAAAAAATTAGGGCTTCTCAGGCTTTACCGTGTATCCTGCCATTACCAGTCAAGGGGTTCCTAGGCCTGAAACTCTCATCTATATAACCAGGATTTAATGTGTATCCCACCATTACCAGTTGTTGGCTTGATGGGCCCTGACCTAGGTTCAGTGTTAAGTAGCTAAGCAAATCCCTACACTACTGGCCCTTTTGGCATCAATCCATGGAGTGCAGACTAAAGTCTCACCCAAATCAGTATGGGGGGATGCAGGAACCAAGTTTCCACACCCTCAAATGGTTGTGATGTTGGTTATATGCCCTAACCCTTCCTTCGCGTAGATCGATAAGCCCTTTAGGGTTTATCAAAGTACTTGTCTTATTCGTCCTTGAAGCCTCTGCGAAAGTCTCCGATCATCCTTCGTGGACCCTAAATAGCTAGATCAGGCACTTATGCGCCTTTCTAATTACTCTTACTTATGTATTTACTCAGATTCACTTAAGTATTGTTTAACTTTAACATGCATTATGATTACCTTCACGTAAACATATATTCTTACTTGTGTTCATATGAAAAATTAAAATACATATATTCACGCATCAATATTCATAACCCCAATATTCAACATAACATAATCGCAACATTCATAACAAGAGTAAAATAACGCATACACAGACAATTCTAGAATACTTCTCTTTATTGATAATCCATATTTCCAGTACAGACTTTGAATACCCTGCACACACAACTGTAGGAGTCCGTGCACTCAGCTGTGGACTTCTACCCTAGGCCTCTGCGCACTCAGCTACAGAGCCTCTTCCTATGTTAAAACTATTCACTCTTAGCTCTCAAAGACCCATAAAATTACTCGTAACTCTACCAAAAACATATGAACTGCCTTAAAATCTCTTAAGACTCCATTTTTATACAATCCCATGGTCTACGGACCAAGGGCGGATCTCATCAAGCTGACACAAACTATCTAAACTAAGGGTGGAAACCCTTTTTGACTGCTTACATCTTCATGCTCCGTGGCCACAAAATGCAGAGAATTTACATTCTTTACACAAAACTTGGGCCTTTAGCCCTAAAACTTGGGATTTTAACCCCAAATTGACCCTGGGGGACCTATTCCCAACAGGCCACCAACACAAATCTGGTGACTCACCCCAAGTCACTTTTATGGCATAGAGATCTTTTCGTGAAGACCTCCTAGCTCCACTTGTACCACTATGACTTCGGCGGTGAACTATGTTTCTGCTTGCTTCACCTGCTCGACTAGCTGCTCCTTCGCTGGCTCTGCGTCGTCTCCCCGTATTTTTTGTTGTGTCACCTACAGACTAGCCAATTTTCCTTCAATGGAGGTAGTGAGTACATAGACCTCCTCTAACAAAGGCCCCAATATGGCCTTGAGTACTGTCTCCTTGCGTTGAGCTGCATCCACATGTTCTTTCAGCGCCTTTTCTTCCTGCAGCTTCGCTAACCTTTGTGTAATGGCAACGGTGCGCGTTGTCGCTTTAACCTCATTATATCTCTACTGTAGCTCCTGCACCTCTGTGTCTAGCCTCTTCACAGTGGGATCCTCTTGTAGGTTGTTGACTACTTCAAGCGATTTCTCGAAGAGTGTAGTGCAATCCTTCACGGAAGCATCTATAGTTGCTATTGCATATTTGACAGCAGTCGCGCACTACTCTTTAACCTCTGTGGAGTCAAAGGCTGGTCCCTCAACTTGAGATTTGTAGTTTTAAGGTTCAGTTCAAATTAAACCTTAGCCAACTCTGTTCTTACTTCGCACATTCTGGCAATGAGGTTTTGGATTCCCACATCCACTAGTGCATCTTCAGGAGTATCCAGCTCTGGCACAGTCCTGCATGCCTAAGCCACCACCTTGGTCATGTGCTCATTCTTTTCCATGGTGGCCTTAAGAAGATCAATGGAAGAATTCTCCTGGGCAACCAAATGAGCATTGTTCACCTTCTTCTCACTGATAACATTCATGGCACGCTATTCATGAGCCTGAATTTCCACAATCAAACCATCTTGCAAGGTGTGAAGGGCTTCACTTGGAAGCACAGCAAAATTTAGCCCAAACCTCTTGAGGGCATTGACATTGGCCCTGTCAGCTTCTGCTTCTATAGCTAGTGCTCCATCTGCAACATTATGGCCCAAGGATCTAGTGTGCGCACCATTTCTGTTGCCTCCAATATTCCAGGCGCCAAACTAGTTGATGCCACGCTGCTTCACCCCACACTGGTCTGTACCTGCGACACCTAGATCTGCACCTCACACAGACCCATTTGAATGGCACCCAAGGCCTGTTGATGTTGCTTCTCAAACTACTACAACAGTTCCACGGTCGCATCCCTCACTGTATCACCAATGTCATTCAAATCAACCTCTATCAAGGTGATTGGGTCAAGGGACGTTTTGTTGGCCTTGGAATTCTTCCGCAGCCCTACTTTCTCTTGCTCCCTATTGCGCTTAACCTAGAATGGAGCAGTCTCCGAGTCTGCTTCTCCTTGGTCAGATCGCTACTCTTCCTCTTCTGTCTCTGGGGAAGGAGATTTCTGACTCCTGTTGGAGTTGCACTCCTCCTCTTCTTCCTTCCCTTCTGTCTGCTTAGCGCACTCTGCTTTGGCTTTATCCTCAACCTCTTTCTTCCTCTTCTCGGCTAAATATTCCATCTTTAGTTTGGCCTCTTCCTTCTTATTCTTTGTTGTAGACTTGCTAGACCCAGTTGTCAAGTCTGAGGCCATGCACCACTCTTCTAGCCAGCGGTCGAGGACCGCCGCGATCCGTGCGCCACTCTTCTAGCCAACGGTCAAGGACCGTTGTGATCGCATCATCTATAGTGAGGTATGGAAGGTCATACCACTTTTTCTTAGTGTCCTTTTGCGCTCACATGGAGACATAGTGGAAGTCCACCTTGAACTCCACATACTCTTCCAATTGGTTGAAGATAGTCGGTGACAACTGTGGTTTGCGGTTGATGGCCATGTTGAGATACATCTCCATCAAGATCCACAATATCTTGCTATCCTTGACCCTTTGGGTGTCCTTGGTGTCCCAGAAGGAAGCGAACTTCGTTGTTTCCAGTAAATCCTGTGCGACCAGAGGACACTAACTATCCTTCCGTAACTCCCATGCAACCAGTACTATGGATAGCAACAGCCATGCATAGTGAAAGGTTTTGCTATGGTCATGCACCTTTTCTACAGTTCGTGAGGAACTCGTTGTAGAGATAGCATGCATAGTTTAATTGTACGCCCTTCGCGCACTGGGTCGCTAATGATACAACCGGTGCCAACACTTCATCTGCACGACACTTCCTCATAATTTTCCCAGCTAGGATCTGGGTGGCTACTTTGACTGTGGGGTCAGTTATATTGGAAATGGAGTATCCACGTGACTTATTGACGAGCTTAAATTTGTACTTCACTTGCTTGGCGAGGTCGCGCTCACCTGTCTTTTTGCCAAATGCCATGGCCGGATTTAGCCTTGAATGCCATAGCCAAGTGATCCTATGGATCAACATGTCAATGATCAATATTAGCTCTTCCAACCACAGGCAACCATCGTGCACCAAGCATAGCAGTTGTTTGATCACTATCATAGTTATGGGCCCACGGTTGTAGTGTGGTACCCATAAAATGTTTAGCAGTACTGCCTTGTCCACCCTTTTATCCACTTCCTTGGCTCTAGTGCGGTCACACTGGTGTCCTTATAGAAGACATGGCACATGAACTGATCAGTGACTAAGCGGGGAAAGCACTCCGTATCATCCAAATCCCAATCCTCCAGCTTTAAAAGGGGGACATGTGCCAGGTGTGGCTTGTGAAATGCGATCTTGTCTGGTAGCAATGGTGTATGCAATGTGACTTTTTTCTTGTCAATGTCCTTGGGGACCTTTGCCTTGCCTCGACGTGGGGGAATGTATTCGGGTAGTTTAGAGATAGGGTTGGACCCTTCAATGTCAACGTCCTAGGCCCCCATGTCAATGTAGTTCCCACCTATATTGATTTCTTCACTGTCTTCTTTAGGTTCCAGGTCAACTACCTTGCCCTTCTCCTGTGCGGTGGGCTTTTCCTTCTGTGGGTGCTTTCTGGGTGATGCTCGCACTGACGGTGTCACTTTCTGCTTATCTTTCTTCATTTTCAGACCCTCTTTCATCAGTGTAGGCCTCAACCTGGGTGACCTCAGCGATTTGGGTACCTCTGCAGGTACTTCAACACTTGCTATCTTTGGGGCAGTTCCCTCACCTGCCATTACTTCTCCAGTACTTACGGCTTCTGAGGGAACCAACATGATCCTAGACAACAACTCCTGTGTTTCCTTTGGAAACTTCTCAAATGCCAAACTCACTATCAAAGCTTCAAAGTACTCACGGTTCATATGCGCCTTAGAGCTCAACACCTCAATTCTCAAAATTCCAAGTGTTTTTCGTTGGGCATACACCTGTAATTTATAGGCATTTTCAAATTCAAATCTGGTTGTTCCCCCAAAATTCGTTCATAAATGCTAGATTGGAAGTAGATTTTCAAAGATCTTGCCCTTAAATTTCGACTTAAATGTTGCTCCCTCAGTCCATTTAGCCATTTTCCCACTGTCAAGTCATGAACAGTGACCATAATGGTCACTTTCTGGCTTCCCTGCATAGTCCCTTCTTTGATAGCGCAACTCCCCGTGTATTTCTCTTGACACTGTGACATTCCTTTGTTCCGCGCAGTTGCCCAATCGCACAACTCCACAACCTGGGTAGTGTAGTTTATGGTCCCATGCCTCCTTTCAGTTGGCTGGAGCGCTAAGACTATGCTTCCATCATGTAGTCATCTTGCTGGATCACCGATGTATGGCTTTAATCAGCTGCCATTCACCCTCCTTGGGAATGGCTCTCCATTCAACTTTACAAATTGAACTGCTCCACCATCGATAATCTCCACGATGAAATAGGGCCCCAACCAATGCATCTGAAATTTTCCTGGAAATTTATCAAACTTGATGTCATATAATAGAACTAAATCATTTACCTTGAAGGTGTGCAGTTTGATGTGTCGATCGTGCCTTGCCTTTTTGCGCTTCTTTTGAACTTGTTGATGGAATCCAACTATAAATCTATCCTCTTTAAGCTCTGTTAGCTGCGCAAGCCTCTCCTGCAAGGCTCCGTGATCCACCATTCCTATGAATGCCGCTATGGGCAGACTAGGTACAATGTACTCCATCAACATCAAAGCTTCTATGCCATAAACCAGTATGAACGACGTTTGTCTAGTCAACTTCTTGCAAGTCATTCTATAATCCCATAGCACTGCGGGCACGTGCACATCCCAGTCATTTCTTTGAGCATTGCAAACCTTTGTTAGCACTCTCTCCAATATTTTATTAAACACTTCCACCATCCCATTAGCCTGTGGATGATATGGCGTGCTCTTCTAATGGTAAACCTGAAATTCCTCCGTCATTGCATTGATCGCCTCATTAAGAAAATGTGTACAATGATCACTCATTAAAAATTTTGGACAATCAAACCTTGTCAACACGTACTCAAAGATGAATTTTATTTCTCCTGCACTTGTACAGTCCTTCACAGGCTATGCCTCTGCCTATTGGCTAAGTACTCAGTCGCGGTGATGATGTACCGTGCACTGTCTTCTTTCTTGGAGGCTAAATTGGTCCCACAAAGTCAATCACCCACTTCTTGAAGGGCTGTAACGATATCTGCAGATTTAGTGGAAGCTCATCCCTGCGCGAGGGTCTGCGAGTCCTTTGCATGCCCTACAATACGATTTTGAATCCTTATGCAAGGTTGGCCACCACAACCTAACGTGTAGAATCTTCTACGCTATTGCTTTTCCTGCATAATGACCTCCCGTGGCTCTACCATGAGCCTTAGCGAGGATGCTATTTCGTTCAAACTTTGGCAGATAATGTCGCAATATTTCACCTGATCCCATTTTGTATAGGTGCCCTGCAATGACATAAAAGTCTGTTGCATGCACCACCAATTCCTTCTTTTGTTGGCTTGTATATCCTTATGGAGTCGTACTTGTTGTCAGGAAGTGTATAATATCTTCAAAGTGGCTATTCGTGAGGCACATTGCAAAGAGCTGTGTGTCAGGCAGTCCTTCCTCCAAATTAGTAGGCTCTTCTCTAGTTTCAATGTGCGATAGATGATCCAGTCCTACATTCAATCGTCCTAGTTTGAAAATGAATTCAAAATCATATTCCTGGAACAACAATAGCCACCTGCATATCTTTCCCCCAAAAACAGGCTTGTTGATCAAGTATTTCAATGCAGAATGGTTTGTATACATCTTAAAATGTCCACCCAACAGATAATGCCTAAACTTATGGAGCGTGTACACCATAGCTAATCCTTCACGCTCTGTCGTGGAATAAGTTTTCTCAGATTTGGACAACTTCCTACTTGTGAAAACTATAGGGTGATCCAAGTCCCCTTCACCGGCCTGTGTCAGTACTACTCCCAGCACAATACATGGCGCGTCCACATGCATAAGAAATTCCTTCTTCCAATCTGAGAAGACTAGGATCGGCGCGATGATCATTTTCTCCTTTAGCACATCTAAGCTCTTCTCGCATTCTTCGTTCCAATAGAACATAACGTCCTTCTTTAACAATTTTTCCATTAGCATGGTGATCTGGGCATAGCTCTTGATGAATTTCCTATAGTATCCTGTATTCCCCAATGTTGCACGTAGCTGTTTCACATTCCTTGGCACCTCCAAATTGATTATGACCGCAATCTTCACAGAATCTACCATCAAGCCTTGTTTGCATACCACATGACCCTACAAGATCCCAAAGGGGACAAAAAACAAACATTTCTTCAGATTGAGCATGATTTGGTACCTCCAGCATGTATCTAGCATCAAGCGTAGACTTGCCACATGGTGCTTTACCAATCCAAACACTGTCCAATTATTAAAGTATACCTCAAGAAATTTGTGAATGAAATCCTTGAACGCCTTGATGACTACGCACAAAAAGATTTCCAACACATTCTTCAGCCCAAAGTGGCATCATCATATACTAGAAGCATCCCCATTTAGTCACGAAGGTCGTCTTACTTCTATCCTCCAGTTCTATCTTGATATGATGGTACCTAGAGAACCCATCAGTGAATGGACATGCTTCTTGGCCACCAACATTATAGAGGACCTTGTCGGTGAATGGAGTTGTGAAGGTGTTGTGGCCACCAACAACCCCCCTTCTTATTTAGTGATGTTATTAATACGAAATAAATGGGGACCCTTAGTCAAAAAATTCAAAACATCAATTAATGATTGTATTTCCTTTTCAATAAAACTTACCATCATAAACTTAAGAAAATACCTTTGCGAAATCTTAAAAACATAAGTTTTGTGATGAGGGAAGACAAAATCACTCCTTAAAGAATATCACATCGCAGAAACGATAACAACATGCGTACTTACAAGATAAACTCTAAAATTGCGAGAATGCGATGCGAAATTGCATAAAGATAAACATATATCAGATCGCAAGTCTTAGAAGCACACTTATAATAAAAAAACCACAGAAAACGCTGATATGCGATAATGCATATCGAAATCGCGCCTCCCAAGAAACTGCTTAACACAAAACATGCGATATTGCGATTATGCGATGTTGCGACCATGCGATACTGTGAAATTGTGATAATGCGACAAAACGATCTTATGAAAGGACAACAAAATGATCTTGTGATCTTACGATATTACGATACAACGATCTGCGATATTGTAAAGAAAATCGCAAAATCGCTCCATCGCAGACTTTTCTGGCTCATTATTCAAGAAAAAGTTTTTTTTCCTAAAACGAACTGCTTATGCGCTTTAATGATAATTAATGAAGTAGTTTCCAGTTGTTAAGGAAATATGATTTTGTGTTTATTGAAGAGCCAGTTCACATAAGATGATATAATTTTGCAGGTATTCAACATTTAGATCTTTCCCGTCATTGTTTCTTATCATTACTCTCACCTCACTTGTAAACTGCAGGAATGAAGGACAATAGGTTATACAAATCAGTGTACAGGAAACTACGGTGAAGATAGGTGAGGCTTTAATGTCTGAAGATAAGGAAAAGGCGCCCTTGCACAAAGACACCGCATGCAACAGAGATGCGGGTATTCCCACCTGGGAAGGCATATATAATCTACTTGAGGAAGAGAATCCTAAAGTAATGGGATTTACAGATACTACAGGCCCATCAAGGTCGTCTGAAGCATCAGTTGTAGAGTTAGCTTGTTCATTCCTGCATCAGAGAGCGGAAAGGCCTAAAATTCTCCCCTGCATAGAAATGGTTAAAGGAGTACTAGACAGCGCTGACATCAAAGACAGGCAGTTTAGGGCTCAAGGTCAAGAGCTCTCGAAATCATTATTTTCACAAAGTTTAAACTTTACATCCGCTACAAGAAAACACGCAAGAGGCGAAAATCGCATTAAGGAAGACCGGATTAAGAAACAAAGCTAGTTTCCGATGGGCGATTAGCGCCTAGCGCTAATCGTGCATCACTGGGTAAAACTTCTCGAAATGAAAAGCCTCTAATTGCTCAGTCTCTGATAAGCCCAGTACCAAAAAGATAGCGCCAGCTCTTGCTGATTCCGTTTTTGCAGCACATTTAAAGGCTAAAGTCAACCAACTGACTCTTCTCAAGCAAATGTTGAATGCTTGCGACATTAAGGAGAAAATACAGAAATAGTTAGTTTTAGATTTAATTTTAGAAATAGTTTTATTTTATTTTGCCTAGAAAAAGGACGGTCATTTAAACCGTATCCTAAATTTTTGTAAATAAGTTATTTTTAGACAGAGTTAGTAGTATTTAAACCCTTCTCATGCATTTAGAGAAGGGTCCATAAATTTATCAAAAAATTGTCCTCAGAACATGCACTTTTGCACTCTCCGAGGAGGTTTTGGTGAATGAATGGAACAAGATTTATTGATTTTTTGCATATGATATCTGCTACTGATGTTGCACTTATGTACTCTTAGTTGATGTTGGATTGAGAAGAGATAAATTGCCATCGCTTGAAGCTCATGAGTAGAACTAGTTATAAATGGTACTTCTATCTCTTAACTGTTTCTATCTCCTGTGTTAGAGTGATATTTAAGCTTAGTTGTTTATATGTTAACGCTTGAATTCCTGAGTTATCATTTGGCACTTTTGTACGGTGATAGCTATTTATTTATGCTTGATATATGAACAACTTATTATGCGATATGTTTTTCACAACTGCTTCGTTTAACTTTTTATGCGAAGTAGTTCATTTATATTGAATTCTTTTCTTATAATAGTTGAATGATCTTTATTACTAATTGTTATTTGAAATAATTTTAGATCGCATAACAGGAGAATCATACCCCGGGTTAGTATAGATTTAGATGTTGTTGCTTTTTTAGAATATAATTACATGTCATTAGATTAGAATTAGAAATATATCATCGCAATTAGAATCTTTTAAAGCCAGGAACATCAATCAATATTAAACACACACACAAATTGGGAAACTGGTCCCATTATCCCCAGTCAGACCCACTATACCAAACGGAAAAGGAGTTGCCAACCAAGGTCCGGACCGGGTGGGTATCCCCCTTGTTGTAGACCCAATTTTCGGGGCTTCAACAAAAGGGATCATGCATGCAGACATCATTCAACTTCCTGAGATCTACGCATATCCTTATTTCTTCCTTCTACTTCTTTTCTCGAACTACTATTGGACTCACCCAATCAGATTCTTCCACCAGTTCAATAATACATGTTGTGAGCATCTTATCTAACTCTAAGTAGACCCTTTATTTGTACTCCAGTTTGAGGTGGTAAGGTCGTGGAGTAGTTAAGTGACCTTATCTACTATCGCGTCGTCCCATTAGTCCCCAATATTTGCAAATGTTGGCTCTGCCTTCGTGCCAATGTTCACCTGTCTAGTTTTGAGTGGCTCGATTATGTTTGGGTTCTCTAGTTGCGGTCCTTCAACTTCGCGGTGACCTTCAGCCTCTGGAATATTAATCTTCCTCGGGTCTTCGTCTTCTTCTTATGCTGTTACATTGTAGCACTCCAATGCGTGGCTCAGCTGGGTAGTCCAATTAGGTTGAATCAAATCTAGAGGATGATATAGTATCCTAATAATTTCTGCCTTAACCTCCTGCAATGTTTCACTGATACTTTCAAACCCATCCTCAAAGCTGAATGTCATAAAAAATCATTGGCGCAAAACATCCCATTCTTCAGTGCAATGGTAGAGTTCTGTCTCCAAGTATTAATTCATTGGTATAACATCCAAGGTATGACAAAAGAGATGGCCCCACTCTGGCTGAGGCTTCGCTCCATACACTTCAGTCCATTTGGCCAAATGGTTGCATGGATCATTTCTCCCATCATATTATTCTGTTAGCCATACTTGTGGGTGACCAAACCACACTCTCATCATTTTTCTATATACGCGCCAATCATCAAAATTGTCCTTGTGAGTGCCCCACAATCTCACAGGTGTAGCGCGCAACACCCATTCCAAGGCCTGGAAGCGATGTTTCTCTGGAACTTCTCTCTCAAATGCATCCAAAAAGTGATCAACATTAGTTAAACCATCATAGTAGGGTAGATTTCTAATGATACACAATGCAATGAATTGGTCATCATATTACAACACATTGTAGATACTTCATGTAGTCGATTCTTCTAGTGCTCTAGTTCTTCATCTAAATCTGATGTGCAGTAACTTTTGCGGTCCCATGCAATACGTCCATCTACTGTCGGATTCACCCAATCTTGATCTCGCGTCATTATCTTGTAAATATGTTCCAAATCGTCATCACTTTCATAATCGTGGACTGGTTCAGTATAGCGTGGTCCTTCTGTAAGGTCCAATGGCACCACTACGTGGAGTGATTTCTTCTCAAATATCATCTTTCACTTCTTCAGATTGATTACGCCATTCATGTTAGTGGCCTAATGATCCTAAGGAGCACGGGGTAGGGATTGTTGTCATCCACAATCTCTATCACTTCAATATCATCTAGTGTGCTTGCGCCTTCAATATCAACTGTTACCCCCTGCAACCTCCCCATTAGGACGATTTTTTGTTGATTCACCATCCTTAACTAAATCGGAGACCATTGTAGTGTAGGTCTCCCCATTCTTTCCCATGTATGTTTCGACAAAATGTTCCATCCTTTTCTGATGCTTTGTGAACCCACTCACCTTCTTCAGGTTGCTTCCCCTTATCCTCACCAGTCATCGCTCCACTCCACAACACAATATTTACCTTAGGGTCTTCCTCGCGAGGCTCAACCCTCATCATCTACATGTTCTGAGCTGGTTGCTAAGGCTGTGCCCCATTCTCACGTATCTTAGCTAACAATATAGGAAATCCTCTGTCACATGGTCAAATTGAGTACAATAGCAACATGACAGCCACGTTGGATTCAGGCAGTCTCACGTGTAGTGTCTAGGTCCTCCACAATTGTAACAAATAACCTGCCCTCGACCTCTACCAGGTCCTCCTCCACCTTGGCCTCATTTGCGCCCCTAATACTTGCCTCACACTCCTCCAGCACCTTGGTTTGGAGGCTGCGTTTCTTCCTGCACCCTGTATGTAGGTGCCCTGTCCATCATTAATTCATAACTCTAGAAATTACGCTTATCATGACCCATATATTGATAGAAATTGTAGAAGAGCTGTTGCAGTGTTTGTACAAATTTCTGCAGCAAATGGAAATTGTTTGTCGCATGTTTCCTAGCTACCTGATAGATAACACACCATAGCACGGGACCTATACTTGGCCCTATTGCAACTTCTGGCCTCAGAGGCATTGGTCCCCTTCTGCAACATAATTTGCGAAAACTGGAAAAAGATCTTTGTCACAACCTTGGATTTTTCACTTTAGGCACCACACTTCTTCATGTGCCTCTGGCTGAGCCGTTCTATCTTTTTTTAGAATTTGCATTACGAGGCAAAGGTTTTGCAACTACACATGAATCTGCTAAACCTCTATATTAGCATCCTACATTGGTGTCTCGTGCAATATCATCATGATTTCTAGAGCTTCCACCTAGGTTCCAATCTTCTGTTGTGATAGCACAACCCTTAGATGTGGTAGGAGCGAGGCCACAAACCATTCGTGGTGGTTCCCATCAGTCAGATTCATGTTAGCCTCACATATCGTGCACTTCAATCTATGATCCAAATCCTAAGGCATCTCACCAGGCTTCATCATGATCTCCTTGAATCCCACAATTGATTGTGCCTCAGACTTAGGTCTACTAAATTCCTTATTTAGCGCAGTCTAGATATCTGCCAACGTGGACATCGGATTATCCGTGAAGTACTCAATGTACCACGTTAGTTCGCGGTCCTGCAAAGCACTAACCAACGTCGATTTCTTCATTTGATCATCTGTGATACCCTGAGCTTCCCATATAGCCTTCGCGATGAACCAAAACTGGTTCAGATCTTCATTTCCCATGCCCTTGAACACAGGTAGCGTTACAGAGTTTGCCATGTTGAATGGTGGTGGAGGTGGCAGTGGTGTGGGTGAGGGTGTAAGTGGTGGGGGTGAATATGGAGGTGGTGTGGGTGGATGAGGTATTCGCGGGATCCCTTGCTTTATCAACTAAATAGCACTCTACGGAGAAGCGTGTGGTGCTCCCTTGTCGTCACTCAGAGGAGGTTCAATCAACGAGCTATATTCAGGGCCTTTTCTTCCTCTGTCCTTAAAAGTCCTTCCACTTCGCGTAGCCCAAAAATTCAAGGTAACTGCATAACCCACTTTTCACACAAGAGCATATTAACCCAAGTATTTAACGATTTCGAATACTTACCTCGCGACCCTTTGAAGAAGCGGCACTCTGCTTCACTGTAACTGATCGAAGTATCAACCGCGAACTCTGTCACAAACACTCCTATGATACGATCAAGCCAATGATTCACAACACACATGATCTTATCTTTATAGGCTTCCAATTTCCACACTAACTCTAGGATCCAGACAATAAGGCTGTCAAGCCTCCACCTCCCTTGGCCGTCTGCCAACTTCGCTATCCACTTGTATAATTCAACTGGGAAGGAGAAGAAGACGATTTTAATTATCTCTATGTACATACATCTATCCAACCACTGTTCTTTCATCAATAGTGGGTTCCTGTTTTCTTGCACCACGAATTCGTGGATTTTTCTATCCAACCAATCTTCAATGTCCTTCTTAGTTGGATTCCAATGATGCGACATCATAAATCTCGTTATGCAGATCCCGGTCCCGACAACGAAACCCTTTGTTGGATTGATGGCCCCTGAGCTAGGTTCAAAATTAAGTAGCTAAGAAAATCCCTACAGTACTGGCCCTTTCGACATCAATCTGCGGAGCGTGGACTGAAGTATCACCTGAAGCAGTATGGGGGGAATGTAGGAATCAAGTTTCCGCACCCTGAGATGGTTGTGATGTCGGTTATATTCTCTAACCCTTCCTTCATGCAGAATGATAATCCCTTTAGGCATTATCAAAGTACTTCTATTATTCGTCCTTCAAGCCTCCGTGAAAGTCTTTAATCTTTTTTCGTAGACCGTAAATAGCTAGATCAGGAACTTACGCGCCTCTTTAATTACTCTTACTTCTGTATTTACTCAGATTCATTTAAGTATTATTTAACTTTAACATGCATTATGTTTACCTTTGTGTAAATAGATATTCTTACTTGCGTTTACATGAAAAAGTAAAATACATAGATTCACACATCAATATTCATAACCCCAGTATTCAACATAACATAATCGTAGCATTCATAACAGAAGTGAAATAATGCATGCACAGATAATTCCAAAATACTTCTCTTTATTGATAATTCAGATTTCTAGTACAGACTCTGACTACCCTGCGAACATAGCTGTAGGGGTCTGCGTATTTAGCTGTGAACTTCTACCCTAGGCCTCTGCGCACTCAGCTGCAGAGCCTCTTCCTACGTTAAGACCCTTCGCTCTTAGATCTCACAGACCCATAAACTTACTCATAACTCTACCTAAAACTTATGAACTGCCTTAGACTCTTCTAAGACTCCCTTTTTATACAATCCCATGGTCTGCGGACTAAGGGCGGATCTCATCAAGCCGAAACAAACTATCTAAACTAAGGGTGGAAACCCTTTTTGACTTCTTACATCTTCACACTCCGCGGCCACAAAATGCGGAGACTTTACATTATTTAAACAAAACATGGGTCTGTAGCCCTAAAACTTGGGCTTTTAACCACAAAATTGACCTCAGGGGATCCGTTCCCAACACCGGTCAAGGGATTCCTACGCCCAAAAAAAGAACATACACTACAGACTTTAATGCAATTATCGGTCAAGGGATTACTAGGCCTAAACAAGCATGAATTCCTCCATATTTCTTCATCAATACCTTGAGGAATTTTCCCATCTAAACCATTAGGTTTTACAGTGAATCTCACCATTACCGGTCAAGGAATTCCTAGGCCTTTAAGAATTTTCTGAGACCATCTCACCTAGTTCCAAAACCATCCGGCAATCCAGCTCAACTAAATGAAAGAACCCCATCATACATGGCTATCCAAAAATGGAAAGGCAAGGCTAAAACCACTGTCACACCTAGAAAAACCCATGCTAATGACAACAAGAGAACCAAATACACGCATGCATGCCAAAACTAGCAAGGAAATCATACATGCAACTCGATACCTACAAGTAATCTTATTGTAGCCACTTGATCCAACTCTTCCTTGCCTGATTTTTGCTTCCCTTTTCTTTCTCATCCCTCCTTTGTTTTCCTTCCTCCAATGCTAGAGTGCTCCAAGAATGATCTAAGTGTGCAAGAGTATGAGAGAGAGAGAGAGAGTATATAGAGAGAGCTCCAACTCGAAACCGTCAAAAGGCTGTGAACTGATCCTTAGAATCATTTTTATCAATGATGCCTCAATTTTCTTAAATTTTCATTCAATTTCCTCCTCACATGAAACCTGTGACCTTTCACCTTCCTTTTCTCCTAATTTCCTTTATTTTCATAAATAAAATGCCAATTAATGTCTTTCCTTTCTAAAGCCTTCACCATTGCCTTGGCTGATTTATCCTTATCCATAATAAACCAAATGAACACCTAGTAGGATGTTTTGCCTAAAATTCAACTTGGAATACGTGTCCCATGAACTTGATATATTTTGCATTTATTAACTTTTAACTAGGGGTTGTTATAGACCCCTCCCCCTTAGGGGAACACCATCCTTGGTGTTCTATGACACCTATGACTAGCAAGACTACTGAATTCCAAAACATACTTCCCATGGAGATTTATAACTTAGCTCGATGTAGTATTTACAATATCAACTTGTTGAAAGGAAAACCAACATGAAAACATAACAACATGACACTCATACCGCTTATTGGAGCTTTATAAAACAACTCATTGCGGTATTTACAATAAAAACCATACATAAATTTGTACATATACCAAAACACATTTTCCTTCACTAACAAATAATGAAGGATACATAGTGTAGGTTTTAACCTTGTACATAAATTACCTGCAAATGAATTCTTAAAAACAAAAGATAAAAAATGGCAAGAGCATAAAAGATAAAACAAATATACACATATATTTTCCCCTGGATCCCAAAACCAAGACAACCAGATTGATTTTTCTTTATATTCCTTTCAATGTTACAACACACACACACACACACACACACACACACACACACACACATATACATGTTGAGGCATCCATAAGCCCTAATCCTTAACCATGGATTAGAACATAACAGTTGTTCCTTTGATGACTATAAATACCATGAAAAAAACATCATAGCGAAAACCATGTGCGAAATCATGCCCAAAACCATAGTAGGTCCGCCCACTAATATAGGGTCCAATTATTTATTTATTTATTATTATTATTATTATTATTATTTATTTATTTATTTTTTTATTTATTATTTTTTTTTATTTTATTTATTATTTTTTTTTTTTTTTTTTTTTTTTTTTTTTTTTTTTTTTTTCGGGGTGCTGCCCTAGACCCTATGCAGGGGGCCCCCTAAAAACCCCCTGACAAGGGGGAAATTAGGGGAATTTTGAGGTTTAAAATGAGCCTCCTAAGGAAATTATAAACTAATAGTGGAAATAATAAAATAAGATTAGATTACATCATCAAATTTTAGAGGGAAAAAAAGAAAAAAAAAAACTATTTTTTCAACTCATATTTTTAACTTATCTCCCTATGGATTTACTCAAATTGCAAGCAGAAACACTCTTTGGATGAAAAATTTGATTCATCATCCAAGGAGTACCCATGTTGCATTCTTTTGATAGACCCTACTACATGAAAAATGAGAAATACATGAAAAACATGATTGCAATCATGTTTTTTCATGTATTTCTCATTTTTCGTGTAGAAAGGTCCATCGAAAGTATGCAACATGGCTACTCCTTGGATGAGGAATTAAATTTTATATCCAACGAGTACTCCTCGAAATTTGAGTAAAACCTTAGGGAGATAAGTTGAAAATACGAGTTGAAAATGTAGTTTTATAATTTATAATCTTTTTTGTTTTTTACTCCAAAAATGGTGAATCATTCCCCATGGTTGACATCATCATCTTGAATCCTATTGGTTCTTATAAAGTTTATTTTGGTTGTAAATTTTTCTTAGGAGGCCCATTTTAGACCTAAAAACTCCCCTAATGTTACCAGCCCCTTTGTGACCCCTCTATTGCATCTGACACAATGAAGGGGGCTTGCCTACCACCCCCCTAACCACCCGGCTTCGCGCTCGGGGATATTTGTGGAAAGAATATAGCACACACCCAACATTCTCCCACTTGTTTTTTTCTTTCCAGAGGGGGCCACAAGAGAACTTATTAGCTCTCACAAGCTTTGTCAATGCATCTATAGTATTCTTCAAAGTTTTCGCCTTTACCAGCAACACCTTTTTTTCCTCAACAATATCCCTTACAAAGTAATACTGAATATCAATGTGCTTTGTCTTTGAATGATAAATAGGGTTCTTTGCCAAGAAAATTGCACTTTGGCTGTCACAACAGATCCTTATAGCTCGTTGTGCTAACCCCATTCTTGAACACAAACTCTACAACGAAACTGCTTCCTTTCTTGCATGAGTGGCTGGCATGTGTTATGCCTCTATAGTTGAAAATGCCAATACAGACTGTCTCTTACTCATCCAAATGATTGCACCTCCAAATATGTTAAACACATACCCAGTTGTATATCTTCTCTTATCCAGATCTCCAACCTAGTCTGCATCAACAAAGCCATGAATGTCCAAAATTCTGTCCAAACCTGGTCTTCCTTGGTAGCACATAAAATAATCACTATTGCCACATAAATATCTGAAACCTCACTTCACTTCTGTCCAATGCTCCTTCCCTGGTTTTGACATAAACCTGCTCAATACTCCCACTTCATGTGCAATGTCTGGTCTAGTATAGACCATTGCATACATCAGGCTACTGACTACACTTGCATATGGAACACGGGACATGTCCTCTTTTCTTGTGCCTTGGGGCACTATTCAACAGATAAATTTACACCTACAGGAATAAGAACCTTCATTGATTTACTATCATGCATATTAAACCTCTGTAGTATTGTCTCGACACACTGCCTCTGGTTTAAACATAGCTTCCTCTTTGCCCAATATCATTTAATTTCCATGCCCAAAATATATTTTGTAGCACCAAGATATTTCATGTTGAACTTGGAATACAATTAGGTCTTCAAATCTTGAAAAATTTCTTTTTTATTTCCAATCAGCAACATATCATCCACATACAAGACCAAATAAATAACACAGTCACTAATTAATTTAAAATACACAAAATGATCTTCTTTACTTTTGGTGAAGCCAAGTCCCCGTATAAGTGTATCAAATTTATGATACCACATCCTTGGTGACTGTTTTAACCCATATAGAGACTTCTTTTAACCTGCATACCAGTTATTTCTTACCCTTCATCGCAAAGCCTTCAGGTTTCTTCATGTATACCTCTTCTTCCAGATCCTTGTGATCTGAAAATGGGGCACTTAAGTCTTCTTGTCAAACTTACAAGAGCCTCTCCCACTTCCAAAGCTTATTTATTCACAAGTATTTATGATTAACCAGTGTGGAATTAAATATGTGCTTGAATAGAAGGTGTATGTTGGTGTTGTTTATTAAAACTATTTATGTGCTATAATTTAATGTGCTCAAACTGATATATAAATACATATAACAGAAAATAAAGTAGCAGAGACAATGTAGCAATAAAACACACATAGAACAACAATATTAATTAGGAGTTCACCCAAAACTCTTGGGCTACGTCTTCGTGGGCTCTAGTCAACTCAACTAGTCTCTCTGGGATTATGGTATAAGTCCTTTTTACAAGCTCTTGGCTCAACTCCTACTGTTTTACCCAGAAATAGTGGGTTCAGACACCATTTTATCCCCTGGCTCTTGAAGCTCTCGGCTCTCGCTTTGGCTCTTGGCTCTAGCTCTGGCTCTTGGCTCTGGCTCTGGCTTTTCGGCTCTGGCTCTGGTTCTGGCTCTTTAGCTCTAGCTTCTTTGGCTCTGTAATAGTTTACAACTCTCTGGCTTTTCACTTGGCTTCCAAGTGACTCTCTTGGCTGCTCTCTTTGCTTTTGCGCTGCCTCTTTCACCCTAGCTTCCTGCTTTGGCTTATCCTATTCTCTTTTTTAGTAACAACCCCCAACAACCCACCTCTATCTTCGACATTCATGGCTTTTAAGCCAATCGATGTTTGTCTGTTCATTTTCCCTCTTGACTCTCTATCTTTCATCCTTGGTCCACTCAAATCCCCTCTCTAAGCATTATCAATCATAGCTAAATGCTTTCAGGGATGGTGGCCACCTGTTCTGTAATGAAAGGGACCATCGGGCCTTTGAAATCTCCAAAATTAGCGTTCCTAGATTACACTGGAAAATACTCGAAACACGGGAAAAATCCGCAAAAACTCTGTTTATCAGACTTCAAATATTCATAAATCTGCACTTTATTTTTATCGGGTCCGCCTATTAATTACTATCGCAAGTCAAAACTACCCTGTTCTGTGGTTTCCCTTTGTATCTTAACAATACATTAAAAAATTGAAAAATCTTGTAAAATGGCTTTAGGCGGACTTGAAATATTATATATTTGCATTTATAAACCCCTTAAGGTCCAGTTTCATCGCATCACACATATATATGTAGCCCCACTCCATTGTACTGCTTCGACGCAATATTGCGATGCGATTTATCGCAATCACATATCGCACATACCCGAGGTTCTGTGCATATGGCATGGCCTTTTCCGACGTCGATCCACCGATTTCGGTGATCTCAACGTCGCTTGGCCCAGGGGTCTCGCCTTAAGCCCCATGCTATCGGCGGACGCCGATCTGTTGATTTAGGCGATCGCCATATCGCACAGCCCGGTCATTATGTTATACCGCATAGCTGCCTTCGACTTGATATGTTGAGGATCAATGATCGGGGGTGGCTTCCCTTTTTCACTTAAATCCACTCTTTTTCCTTGGTCCAATGCGATTTCCCCTTTTGAAGGGTTTTTTTTCCTTTTTAAAGGATTTTTCCTCTTTTTCTAAGGAACAAATGACATCTTATTTGAGCGATAACTTTTGCATCCTAAGTCCATTTTTACCCATTCAAGTTGCATTTGATTCAGAATGAAGAGATCTCTACAATGAGACTACTTATGAGAGAAGCCTGTGACTTTAATTTTCCTTTGATTTACAAAGGATTTGTGCCATTTGGCACCTTTTACCTCTTATATGAAGTTTTGTAGACTTAGAGGTTTATCCAGGATCCATTTTTGGATCATGCCTTCCCACTAAAATAACTTTTGGTCTCCAAAAGTTGATATACTGATCTGAATAGTAAATGAGAGTGACTCACCCCCCTCTTTTAGCCTCCCTACACTTTCCTTCCATAGTGCCTTTAACCAAAGTTTCTAACCACTTCCCTTCTTAGATGGGCTGGTCTTCTTGGGAAGAGCTGCCTTCTTCTTTGCCTTCCTGCATAACTCCTACTTACATGGTCACAGAAGGTCGTTTGAACTTCTCTACCTTGATCATTGATCCAAGGTGGCTCAAATAGATGTGAAGTACATCTTCTCCACAACTTTCATTTGTACCTGTTTGAAAAGTTGTCAACAACAACTACTAACAATAATAGAAACACAGACAACAACTGGATGCCCTAAACTGCTGCTTCAACAAAAGAAACAAATTTTCACATCTTGTGAACACCTCCATGTCTTACATCTGCATACAAATGGTGGAATAGATAACAAGCCCACAAAACATGCCTTTAAAAAAATGACCCTTCAAGTCAAGCATGTAGAAAAAGACCATTAGGATTCTTTTTCAAAAGATGAAACACTTCATCATTATCCCCATTTGGAGACCAAGTTAACTTCTCCCAAGTCAACATGGCATCACATGCATGTCAAAGATATCAACCCTGAAAGTTAATTAAACATACATGTTCAAAAATAAGGAAATCATCAACATCCCTGTGTTCATGCATCTCCTACTCATGCATGCATTTCATACTTCAACTTTCACTTAAGCACAATGTACTTTCGAAGCTGAAATGAAATATAATGTAGATGCATCAATAGACATGCAATCTTAATTGGATAAGAACTCTAATCGTTTCTTAGCAATCCTTCTCAAAGGTAATACCTTTGTCTGCACATCGACATCATCATGTGAATCATCCTGAGACACATCATTCATGGAATCTTCCTTTCCATTTCTACCATCTTCTTTTTCCACTTTCTTTAGCTTTTGTGGAAGCATACAATCAATCATAAAATCAATCCTTGACTACCCAAACACCTTTTAGGCAAACAATCTTTTCTCTGTCAATCAAGCATTCTGATATAAACTTCCTTGAAGGTGGGGTTAATCCATCTTAAGCTCCGATACCACTTGATCTTAAAATGGGGCACTTAAGGCTTCTTGTCAAACTTACAAGAACCTCTCCCACTTCCAAATATTATTTATTCCCAAGTCTTTATGATTAACCAGTGCCAAATTAAATATGTGCTTGAACAAAAGGTGTATGATGGTGCTGTTTATTAAAACTGTTTATGTGCTGTAATTTAATGTGCTCAAACTGATATATAAATACATGTAACAGTAAATAAAGAAACAGAGACAATGCATCAATAAAACACACACAAAACAACAATATTAATTAGGAGTTCACCCAAAACTCTTGGGCTACATCTCTGTGAGCTCTAGTCAACTCAACTAGGCTCTTTGGGATTATGGTATAAGTCCGTTTTACAAGCTCTTGGCTTAAATCATACTATTTTACACAGAAAAAATGGGTTCAGACACCATTTTATCCCCTAGCTCTTGAAGCTCTCGGCTCTGGCTCTGGCTCTTGGTTCTAGCTCTGGCTCTTGGATTTGGCTCTTGGCTCTAGCTCTTCGACTCTGGCTTCTTTGGCTCTCTATCAATTTACAACTCTCTGGCTTTTCACTTGACTTCCAAGTGACTCCCTCGGTTGCTCTCTTTACTTCTGCGCTGCCTCTTTCTCCCTAGCTTCCTGCTTTGGCTTCGCTTATTCTCTTTTTAGCAACAACCTCCAATAACACACCTCTGTCTTTGAAATTCATGGCTTTTAAGCCAATCGTCGGTTGTCTATTTATTTTCCCTCTCGGCTCTCTGTCTTCCAGCCTCAGTCTGCTCAAATCCCCTCTCTAAGCGATAACAATCATTGCTAAATGCTTTCAGGGATGGTGGCCACCTATTTTGTAATGGAAGGGACCATTAGGCCTTTGAAATTTCCAAAACTAGCGTTCCCGACTTACAGAGGAAAATACACTAAACACAGGAAAAATCCGCAGAAACTCTGTTTATCATACTTCAAATATTCATAAATTCACACTATATTTCTATCAGCTCTGCCTCTTAATTGCTATTGCAAGTCGCAACTGCCCTGTTCCGTGGTTTCCCTTTGTATTTTAACAATACATTAAAACATTGAAAAATCCTGTAAAATGGCTTTAGGAAGACTTGAAATATTATATATTTTCATTTATAAACCCTTTCGGGTCTGGTTTCATCACATCACAACTATATATGTAGCCCCACTCCATTGTATTGCTCCGACGCGATACTGCGATGTGATTTATCGCAATTGCATATCGCACATACTTGGGGTTCTGTGCATATGGCATGGCCTTTGCTGATGCCGATCTGCCAATTTTGGCGATTGTAATTTCGCTCAGCCCAAGCATCCCGCCTTAAGCCCCATGCTATCGGCTGATGCCGATCCACCGATTTTGGTGATCACAGTATCGCACGACTCGGTCCTTATGTTATATCGCATAGTTGCCTTCGATCTGATATGTCGGGGATCAGGGATTAACGATCATGGGTGGCTTCCCTTTTTCACTTAAATCCACTCTTTTTCCCTGGTTCGATACAATTTCCCCTTTTGAAGGGTTTTTTTGCCTCTTTTTCTAAGGAATAAAGGGCATCTCCTTTGAGCAATAACTATTGCATCCTAAGTCCATTTTTACCCATTCAAGTTGCGTTGGATTCAGAATGAAGAGATCTCTGCAATGAGACTATTTCCAAGAGTAGCCCGTGATTTTCATTTTCATCTAATTTACAAAGAATTTGTGCCATTTGGCACCTTTTACCTCTTATATGAAGTTTTTTAGACTTAGAGGTTTATCCAGGATCCATTTTTGGATCACCCCGTGAAGAAATGTTATATTCACATCCATCTATTCTACCTCAAATTCAAAAGTAACATCAACATATAAAAGTAATATAATAGAAGCTACCTTGGCAACGGGAGAAAAAATATCACCAAAATAAATTCCTAGCACCTGAGAATAACCTTTTGCTACCAATCGAGCTTTGTATTTCTCCACCTTTCCTTTTGCATTCATATTCTTCTTAAACACCCATTTTCTTTCAATGGGTTTCCTTCCAACTAACAAATCCACCAGATCCCAAGCCTCATTTTTGTCCAAAGATTCCATTTCATCAACCATGACCTCTTTCCAGAGTTTGCCATCCTCTTAATCTACTGCCTCCCTAATAGTTCTGGGATCATCATCAGTAATAGATAAAGAAAAATTTGAATAGAAAGTAGATGGGAATATACCTTTCTGGCTGCCTTCTTTCTCGAACTAATCTTCTCACAACTAGAGTTTTCAGCTCTTCATCTTCTACTTCCTCTTATGCTGTAGAGTCTGATTCTTCCTCCTTTAGCTCAAACTCTATCTTCTTAGGTTCCTTTGGTAGGAATTCATGTTTAATAACATCTTTCACCTCTCTAAACACCACATCTCGGTTGTACACAACCTTCCTTGTTTATGGGTTCCAAAGATTATAAACTTTCAAACCATTCTTATACCCAATAAAGATGCACCTTTCAGATTTACTATCCAGTTTGGCTCTTTTCTCCATTGGAATGTGTACATATGCATCACAACCAAATAACCTTAGATGTGAAAGAGAGGGTTTCTTACCAGTCCATACCTCTTGTGGAGACTTATCCTCCAATGTTTATGAACGTGACCTACTGACCACATAACATGCAGTCTCCACCACCTCTTCCCAAAATTCTTGTCCTAACCCAGCACCACTTAGCATGCTTCTTGCCTTTTCTATCAATGTCTTATTCATTCTATCTGCAAATCCATTTTGCAGAGGTGTGTATGGAGTCCGTGCTATACATAACTCTTAAAATTCCTTCTTGCAGAAATGTCCACCATTATTTGTCCTTAGCACCTTTATCTTCTTCTCTGTGTGGTTTTCCACGAAAGCCTTAAATTCTTCAATTTGTCAAATACTTCATATTTCTTCATGAGGAAATATATCCATGTATTCCTTGAGAAGTCATCTATAAATGATACACAATGCACAGAATTTGGAATCGACACATCCAAACACATCACTGTGCACAAGCTCTAATATTCCTTTCACCCTCTTAGCAGCAAAGGAGAAACTCACCTGATTCTGCTTCCCATATACATAATGTTAAGAGAAATTGAAATCTAGAGAGCAATTAGACATACCTTCTACCATACCATTATCATGAAGTATTCGAAGGACCTTCTCTCCAATACGTCCAAGCCTTTGATGCCATAACA
Source organism: Pinus taeda (assembly GCA_000404065.3). NCBI lineage: Eukaryota > Viridiplantae > Streptophyta > Pinopsida > Pinales > Pinaceae > Pinus > Pinus taeda. The sequence continues at coordinate 60,013 of APFE030059328.1, forward strand.
TGGTCTTTTCTCCAGAGACCACTATATTTTCTGCTCCACTTTTAGGAACCACAAAATTGTTGCACCCATCAATAATAGTGCTATCCAGAAGCTTGTACAGAGTTCCAATCCGAAATCCCTGCACCAATACTAGTCCTCCCCAAACCATCTTACACATATCTTTATCGAACACTGTTTTTACACCTGCATCATCCATCTTGCTTACACATATCAGATTCTTGGCCAATGCAGGAATATGTAGAACACCCAAAAGTGTTCTAATCCTTCCACCTTGCAACTTCAGCTTGACTTTTTTGCATCCGATGATTCTAGCCTTCCTATCATCCCCTAATAAGACATCACCACTATCATATTTCTCATACTCGCAGAACCACTCCCTATGGGGAGTGAAGTGAAAGGATGCACCTGAGTCAATCAACCATGCCTCATGATCTACATGTGTACTTGAAGAAGAAGCCAGGTACACATCCCCACCTTCATCTGAGGGGGTTTTTGCCTCTGCAGAAGGAGTATCATCAAATACCTTTCCTTTCTCATGAGCTTTATATCTACAGTCTTTTTTGAAGTGCCCTTCCTTTCCACATTTTCAACACACCTTTATAGGTTTCCCTGGAGATTTAGATCTCCCTCTAGATTTAGATCTCCCACTTGAGGACTTATTTTTGTTTCTTTTCTGGGACCATCCTCTTACAAACAAGGCATCACCATTGTAGCCCTCCATATTTTTCCGTCTCATCCCCTCCAACAACAAGGATGAGATTATTTCATCAAAATGCAAGGTAGTTGTATTTCTACCTATTGCAACAACCATACTATCCCACGAATATGGTAGAGAACACAAAAATCTAATGCACTTATCTTCATCTGAAATTTTAATATCAACAGATAACAACTTTCTTACCACAATATTAAAGACATTCAGATGCTTTGTCACTAAGTCTCCATCCTTCATCCTCAGGTTATACAACATTTTCCATAGGAACAATTTATTCACTAGAGACTTAGATTGGTACAAAGTCCCTAACTTGTCCCACAAATCCTTTGCTAAATCTTCCATTGATATGTTCAACAATACTAAATTTGAGATACACAACTGAGTTGTGATATTTTGTTTCTGATCCAACTTCTTCCAGTCTTCATCAACATTGTCATTGGTTTAGTACCTGGATCTACCATGATCCACTAATCTTTATCCACGGGAAGATCCTCCATCTTAATATTCCACAACTCAAAACTATAACCATTAAATTTCTCGATCTCTATATTTCCATTGCTCGCCATATTCTTTCATCGCAAGAATTGATCTTGTAGATCTCCCACTCAACAGGGCCTACCACAGGCCCAAGAAAAACCCATCAGGAGCAAAGGTGTCCCTTTGATGCCAAAACAACCCCGATACCAAATGTAGGTTTTAACCCTGCACAAAAAGTACCTGCAAATGAATTCTTAAAAATAGAAAATAAGTAATGGTGGGAGCATAAAACATAAAACAAATATACACAAAGATTTTCCCTGGATCTGAAAACTGAGACTACTAGATTGATTTTTCATTATATTCCTTTCAATGCTACAATACATATATATACATGTCGAAGCATCCATAAACCCCAATCCATTAACCCTGGATTAGAACATAACCGTAATTCCCTTGAATAGATATAGGAAATACCATGGGCATAAAACCATGATGCCCAAAAACATGTGTGAAATCCATGCACAAAAACATAGGTAGGTCCATCCACCTAATATAGGGTCTAATTTTTTTTCCTGCCCCCTGTAAAACCCTCGATAAGGGGGTTGGTGGCCCCTTTATGACCACCCTGTTGCACCCGGTTCAATGAAGGAGTGGCTTACCATATCCCCTTTAACCCCTTGGCTTTGCGCCTGGGGCTAGTCATGGAAAGAATATAACACACACCCAACATGTAGCTCGCATCTGATCATCCATATCCCATGTAGCTTCATTGAGCCCAAAATGCTTCCACTGCGCTTTAAATTGCTTGATTGCTTAGTTCCAGAGCATGAGCATCTTTTGCTGCAATATGCACTAAGGTTCCACCTAGAATTCTCCTTCTAGCTCCACCTGCAATACACACCAATCAATAACATGATAAACATCCCTTACATATATTTTATTCAATGAAACATGGAAAACATCATGGAATTTCATTGTTGGAGGCAATGAAAGTCTGTAGGCCACAGGTCCAATCCTCTCAAGGATCTTGAAAGGCCTGGAATACCGAGGTGACAACTTCAGACATAACCCAATCCTCAAAGATCTATTATGGGCTTGATGCACAATTACACATTTTCCCTAACCTGAAACTCCTTAAATTCCTTGTGTTGATCTGCATAAGGTTTTTTCCTATCATGTGCTACCTTTATATTCTTCTTGATAACCTGCATTTCTTATTCCATTTTGTCCAACATGTCTAGTCCTATTAACACCCTGTTCACTGGATCACTCCAGATGATGGGAGTATTACAACTCTGTCCATAAAGTGCCTCAAACAGACTCATCTTCAAGGATTCTTGATACCTAATTTTGTAAGAAAACTCAACCAGTGGAAGATTCTCTTCCCACTTTCGATGATGATGCATAACATACATTATCAACATGTCCTCCAAAATCCAAGTCTAACTCTATACCCAAACATACAAATAACCCCTTCCAAAACCTGAAAGTGAACTTAACATCTATGTATAACATAATCTTCTTCAGAACACCATGCAACCTCACTATATCTTTGGTGATGACCTATGCTATAGCACTAGCTGAATACGTAGATTTCACTGGAATGAAGTGTGCTACCTTTGTCAAACTGTTAACCACATGATAATAGAATCGTGTTGTTTAGATGTACTCAGAAAACCTGTAATGAAATCCATGGAAATGACCTACCATTTCCACTCTGGAATCAGAATCAGCTATAGTAGACTACCTAGATGCTTGCACTTTTCTTTTACTTGTTGACGATCCAAACATCTAACCACAAACTCTGCCACTTCCTTCTTCATATTCAACCAATAATAGAACTTCTTCACCATTTTTAGAGTCTTCTAATATCCTGGATGACCTGAATACGGTTTAACATGAAATTCCCTCAAGATAATCTTCTTGATCTCACTGTTGTTCGACAGATAGATCCTATCCCTAAATATGACCAAACCATCTGTTGTGAGATGATAGACCATATCCAGATCACCTATGCACTGTTGATGTAATATGTGCTTAACCTCTCTATACCTATCATCCTGCTGTCCTACCTATAAGATCCAATCCTATAAATCCATCCCATATGAACTCATAACTGCTGTACGATTTACTTGTACTCTTCTAATAAGAGCATTTGCAACCCTATTCTCTTTTCCCTTAATGTACCTGATCTCGAAGTCAAAATCACTGTTCATGGCCAACCATATAGCTTTCCTGACATTCAAATTCGTTTGGTAAAATAGGTATCTCAATCCACTGTGGTTGCTCATCAATACAAACCTCATGTGACGAAGATAATGTTTGCACATATTCATTGCATAGACAATCATTGACGACTCAAGATCATGTGTCACATAATTTAGCTTGTGGTCATTCAGTTTCCTTGATTCATAACATACCACCTATCCCTCCTGCATCAAGAATCCACCAAGTCCTCTCTTGCAAGCATCTGTACACACCACACAATCTTTATTCAAATATGCAATCTTGAGAACTGAAGCATTGTCAACAATTGCTTCAACTACTAAAAACTTGCTACACATTCCTCTGTCCATTCAAATTTCTTTCCTTTCCTCTGCAATGATGTAACATGATAGGGAATCTATGAAGAGTTCCTAATGAAACTCCTGTAGTAACCCACTAACCCCATGAATGATATACCTCATCCACATTCCTAGGAGTTACCCATTCCATAATAGCTCTTATATTTTCCGGATCCACTGTAATGCCTTCCTTGGAAACCACATGCACCAAGTAATGTACCTCTATCTAAAAGAAACTTAATTTATTAAGATTGGCATACAACTGATGCTCTCTTAGAAATATCAATATTTCTAACTAAGTGTTCACCTTGATCTTCCTCATTCTTAGTTTATATCAATATATCATCAATGAATACAATAACAAACTTGTCTAGATAAGGACGCAACACACTATTCATCAAGCACATGAGAGTAGTTGGAGCATTAGTCAAACCAAAAGGAACTACAACAAACTCATAATGCCCATACCTAGTATGAAAAGAAGTCTTGTAGATGTTCTCTTCTTTAATGCATACCTGTTATAGACATATTTGGGCACTGCAACCCCAATCTTATATGTTAATAAAGCAAGGGCTCTTTAACCCCTAAAAGTGCTGTTTCATACCCTAAAGGATCATAGTCAATTGATTACATCATTTCCTAGAAGTTCCACCTGAAAAACCACTCAGAACTGGCTAAAACTGGACCATACTGATTGCTCCACTGTCAGGGTGTGATGCATACTGACTCCTACACTAGCCAGGTGCGATGCATACTGAAGAGGCCTTCTGTGGGGTGCGATGAGCGAGAATGGAAAAATGTCTGAGACAGTTTGCTAAGTGGATGCTCATGGAATCTTCTAGAAACTTCTCCTGTGACACTTACCTCTCTGAATTCGCCCAGGGATAAGTAAGAGATCAAAGAAATTCCAAGTGGAACTAAGAACTACAAGTGGAATGACACTAATAAAAAACCCAGAGATGAATCACACCCTTGTAGACATCTATAAATGGATCCCTCATTTGAGAGATCTAAAGGTTGGAATTTTGTAATTTGTAAGGAAGTGTTGATAGTTTGTCTTTGAGAAGGAGCATTGTATTGTTGGGTGATATTGCTTTTCATGAGGTGAAGAGGGCTTTGATGCTGGGAGGATGATGCTGGATCAGACAGCTGGGTTGTAATTCTCCCTTATATTTTAATAAAGTTCTTTGAGTTTTCCTCCATACAATTTTGTACTTGTGAATCTTGTTATTCGTGAATGGAATTGTATGCTCAATGTATTTCTGATTCTGCATTGTTTATGATATAATAGATCGAGATGCTTTGATGGTGTTTTGTTACTTTGTTTCTATAAGTATTCTCTAAGCGGGACAAGTAGGAGAGGAGTTGCAAGCTCTATCAAGGGGGAGAGAAATCAAGCAAGGAGCCAAGCGGAAGATCCAGGTTGGTCCCTTTGCTTCTCTCTTATCTATCATACATAGAGGAAATCACAAATCACTTTGATTGTTTGTTTCTAAGATAGCTTCAAATCTTAGTGGGACTAGCAAATCGAAAAGACACTAGTTTTCCCAGAAACAAAATAGCGACTCCGTTGGGGATCGAATAATTTGTTTGTTTGTTGTCAATTGTTTGTTTTATAAACTATAGACGGAGCCTGAAGTTAGCCAGATCGCCTTCGAACTGATCTTGCTCTGCAATTACAAAGTAGATGAATGCTGCTTCAGTCAACCTCCAGTTTAGTTTATGATTTGAAAATCTGACTTACATGCATTCTAGATGCCCTGTTGGTAGCTCAATAACCTCCTAAGATCATACCCCTGTAATTTGTTCTTTACTGTTCATAATAGCTCACCTTAACTCATTGAAATTAGCTGCAAATTTGAGCCAAAACCCACCTCAATTGCGCTCCCTGGTCCACCGCACTATTTGTAACTGGAAACCAATATGCATCGCACCTCCCAAGTGTAGCAAGTTTGATGCATCCCTGTTTATGTGAAGCACAGGTGCGATGACTGAGTAATTCTATTTCTCTCTTTGAAATTTGGGTTTTTTGTCCTTGTTTTCAGCTCTATTTAGTTGTTTTGCTACTTATGATCAGTATCTCATTGTTGAAGCCTCCTTGCTTTACATAGTTTAGCCTCCATTGATTAGGATTAGGAAATGTTTTTATGTATTTTTCCATCATTTATGATCCTTAATAAAAAAGTTACTTAAATTAGACTGTCGTTTTGGTGCAAAAAGTGTCGTAGCTATCGTTTTGCATCAAAAAAGAGAAGTGTCGTAAAGTCTTCCTTCTCTAGATAGTCGATTGAACTTTTTGTCATGTATTTTATTTGAATTGTTAATATTTGAAGTGTCAAAAACATTTTTGTATTCGAAATCGAAAAGTGTTGTTTAGTCTTCCTTTCATTTTGAAAAGAAATTGTTGAAATGTCGCTTTGAAGAAAATAGTTCAGATCTATAATTAGTTTTCCTTTTTGGCATTCTTCACATTAAGGGGATGGGAAAAAAAATACATGCATTTGCATTTTCATTTAGACTGTGTGCAAAAAATGATTTAGGAAAAGTGCATTTAGTGTGCGCTCTTTGCTCTTTGTTTGAAAGAATCGTAATCTTATTTCCTTAGTAGCTAGGATTTTCATTGCTAAAAATAAACAACAATTGTTTATCATTTTAGATTGCATATTTAGGAATTTTACATCTACATCATGCGGTGAAACTTCAAAGGAAAACTTCTAAACAAGATCAACTCTAAAATAAATCTCAATGAACTTAACAATGCTTTGGAGCCTAACGCAACACATCTAGAAGTCTAGGCTAGAGACATGTTCCAGCATTGTAAAATCTAGTAACTATCATTTTCATCAAAGGTTGGGTGATTCCTCCTCTTTGATACGACAAGTGCTAGCACGAAATTGTGCTCCCCGTACCATCGAGTATATATTGGGAGAACACAATAGGCTTATATACTTTATCCATAGGAAGCTGTGTCTACCGCCCTATCGAACGCAATGCACTAAACAAAACATTCGGGAAGATGGACTGCCGTACATAAGTCCTGAATAATTTCTCTTTAATTTATCACCAAGGTGTATATTGCAGTTTTGCGATTGGTTTGGTAATCCCTCTGTCTAGATTTCCAGAGTAGTCACTTTCGTTTCTTTTCAACTCTTTAAAAGAAAAGGTCCATCTGAGCACTTGTCACTTCAGGCTCATTAAAAATCTAAGGCGACTAGAGTCATCTTTAGCTTTTTCTCGACTCTTAAAAATTAAAAAAGAAAAGTTGTGTCAAAGCATCATTAAAATTTATTAATTCAGAATAACATCCCGGTTACTTCGTTGGTCTTAGGTTGAGATAATGGAGTCTACCAATCAAGGAGTCCCTCTTGAGGGGAATCCTAGTCCATTTTCTTCTTGGGGAAATATTGGTGCTCCATATATGGCAACATTGTCCCTTCCAGGAATCATAATTGGTCTGCCAGTATGGCTATTATCAACCTCTGTTGTTCAAAATACCGCAATTCCTCAGCAATCAAATCAACAACCATTTGATATTGAAGTTGACCCTTCACCTTCTACTTCGTTTGTTTCTCTCTCCCCTTCTTCCTCTTCGCTTGGAGAAAATAGTGACACTAGTAACCAAGTAGTTGAGAAGAAGAAGAAAGGGAAGGAGAAGAAGAAGAAGAAGTAAGTTAAGCAAGGGGGCAACTAGGAATTATCTGGTGAAAATCCACACATTAAATATCCTAAATATCCTTGTGTAATTTGCAGAGGAAATCATTTTCATCGATATTGTCCTTGCATTCCGTGGATCTTGAGAGAATGGTCTCCCCGTTCACACTGTCCGGTGTCATCAACCTCTAGCGATCATGTTGACAGCACACCATCAACTAGTGAAAATGAAGTTCCTGGACAGAAAGGAAATGTCAAAAACCCATGTGGATTATGTGAAGGAAACCATCACCTTCCATGTTGTCCCTTTTTGGATGAGGCCAAAAGAGTCTTGCGTAACCATCCTGCTTCACCGCAGCAACTTCCATCTGGATACAAGAAACTCACCTCAAGTCCTTTACTAGTTGAAAATCTGACTGACATAACTCAATCGTCGCTCGAAACGCCTATCATTGAGAGTGAACCTTCTGAGTCCATACTAGACCAAAGTCAGCAGGTCAAGATGGCAGTCAACCCAGTCTTGCCTTCAGAAGGTCCGCCTTCAGATGATACAATTTCCAAGGAGAATGAGAACGATATTGTTCAAATTATTTTTGTTAATTCAGAGTCTGATGAACTTGGGGGAAATCCGCCTTTACAACAGGAGGAAAATACCCCAGTTCAAGGGATTCATTCAACCATTTATTCGGTACCCCCTCCAAGTAGTCTAATCGCTTCCTTCGATTGGAATCGACAAGAAAAATCCCGCCTTCCTTCTAATGTACCATTCTGGATCATAGTACAAGTCTACAAAATGATTGTGTCTAGAACTATCATAGATGAAGGGGCTTCAATGAGTATCCTTTCCTCAACTTCTTGGAAAGTGCTTGGTTCACCATCGCTTATGCCTTTTACACTAAATTTATCAGGCTTTAACAAAGGAACTACTCGACTGTTAGGGATCCTTCCTAAGTTTCCAATAATTTTGAGAAGGAAAACCGTTCACTTGAACGTGATGGTAGTTCAAGGACCGTTATATCACAATCTACTATTTGGACGTGACTATGTTTATAGCATGGAAGTTATTGTTTACACACTCTTTCGAGTGATGTGTTTCCCGCATGAAGGCAAAATTGTCCAGCTTATCGACCAGCTTTCATTTCCCGGTTCAAACACAACTCCAAGTAAATCATCATCCCTAAATGGTCTCTTTGCACCAAGAGTGTCTCTTCAACCTTCATTCCATCCACCTGATTGCAGCGAGTAGTCCGATGAATGTAACGAAGCTTAGGGGGCATGCACCCTTGTCTAGGATGAACCCAACTGAAGAGGTAGGTTTCCCTGTAGGTTATGCGATTGGTTTGAAACACCATTCACCTTTGTCTACGCTACGGACGAAGCCAAGAAAGTGTTTTTGTTTAATCGCTGATAAAAATGATCTTTCTTAACTACAATAATTTCCACATGGTCACCTGGAAACTCTCATTTTCTCGATGCCTGGGGGCATGCAAACATTTTTATGCAAGTGAAAAATGACCAATTTCATTTTTTAGCTTTTTAGATCTTTTAGCTTTTTAGTTTTTAACTTCTTAGGTTAGGTGATTGGTCTGATCCACCATTCACCTTTGTCGGCAGCGTGCGGATGAAGCAAAGTAAGTGTTTTGTCTAAACGAAAGACAAAACCATCCTACCTAACCTCAGTAGTTCCTTAGCTTTGTAGTTTTTCTAGCTTTTTAGTTTGGTTGTTTCTAGCTTACATAAAAAGAACGTTGAGCATATGTTATCATAGAGTTCAAGCTCACTAAAAAATGAACCTACCAATGAGAGACATCTTTGACTGCAAATGAGAAATGTTTCTGCAAGGTTCAAGCTTGTTAAAAAAATGAACCTGCCAAATGAGCAATGTTTCTGCAAGGTCCAAGCTCGTTAAAAAATAAACTTGCCAATGAGCAATGTTTCCGCAAGGTTCAAGCTCGTTAAAAAATAAACCTACCAGTTGAGCATATGTTCCCCCAGAGTCCAATCTTGTTAAAAAATGAACCCACCTTCGGTAAATAACCTTTGTGATTGCCATTCTATCTTCCTTTTGAACCTTGGTTGTGTTCCTGCCGCCACCTTCATTCTTTTGGTTGATCATACGCTGCCACTTGGTTGTTTACCTTTTTGAGGAACAACTACGATGAGTGGTCCTGTTAGCCACCCTCTTCACATTACCATGTTTTGAGAAGTTCCAAGATTACCTGGAACCAGCTGTTACCCTAAACGCCACTCGTTCCTCAAAAAACGAGTCTACTTTAAACTCTTTTTGGACTCGCTAAATATGAAAAGGTTGTCAAGCTATTGGCCTCTCCAGTTCACTAAAGTGATTGGAAGTGCCATCCCTCTTGTATATTTTAAACTTTTTAGACTCAAGGGATTATCTCACAAAAATTTTGAGCACTTATCTTTTTCGGCTCGCTAAAATGATTAGAAAAGTCATCCCTTTCGTATTATTTTAATATTTTTCGGACTTAAGAGATTATGCTACAAAAAAGAACTGAGGGAGTTTCCTTTTTGTCCCTTTTCAAACTCTATAAAAATTAAAAGGACTGAGTTATCCTTGTCGTTAAACTCATTAAAACAATAGCGACAAACTTGTCCACCCAGACAAGAATAAGTTTCACTGTCGCTAGGCTCGCTAAAAGATAGCGACAAGTTTGCCCGAAGGGAAAATTATAGAACAAGCATATGTTATCCTCCTCAAGCTTGAAAAAAATAAAGAGGTATTGGTCAGCAATGACTGGGGAAAAAGGGAAGAAAACGTGAAGAATTTATTGGTAGCAGTTCGCTCTTGAACATGACACTTTCACTCCATCACTGTGATTGAGTCAGGTTGGGTTATTCCATTCACCGGTCGTATCACCATTGGTCCTCCATGGCATCCATCTTTTGGGGTTAACGCTACCAATCCATCTTAGTGTTGCTGATATGTTCAAGAGAAGTCATTCTGAGAATTCACCATCTAGTAAATGCCTCATCCACTGCAATACCTTCACCCTCCATTTTCATGACCACCATTCCTGAACCTTGTATCATCAGATCGTTTTCACCTCCAAAAAATCATTTGCTTCATTTCGTGTCGTAGATGTGGGATACATTAAGGCCCTCCTATGATGGGTCACTTCTTGTTGACATAAGCTCATTATCCAAGAAGTTGACTTAGAAACAACCCTTTCAGTACTTTGAAGCTTGCATGCCTTAATGGCAAGTTTATCACTTGTTAGAAAATTATATATTACAGAGCAATGGAACACATAGAATATTGCAGAAATTTAAACACATAAAACACATAAAACTAGAGAGACACATATATACGTGATTCACCCAGTTTGGGCTATGTCCACCCCAAACATCCAGTCCTTCCTTTCTATTATCTAGCAAAATGTAGAGGCGCAACCTACAACAGATCCGTTGTAATATCCTCTGTTTTCTCTCACAACCTCACCTCTTTGTTTCTCGCTTAGAAAATACACATCTATATTACGTAGCCTCAATGCAATGCCCTCATACAAAGAGAGGGGTTTCCTTTTAGGGCAAAAAACCCTAAACTAAACATAATTTCTACGGTCAAATCATTCGCCTAATGAACAACTCAGATTGACTAGAAATTACTATACTTTTACCAGGCAATTTTACATCTATTTTTAGCTTCGGGGGCACTGCCCCTGAAACCCTTGCCAGGGGACCACTAGCCCCTGCACCCCCCAGCCGAGGGGGATCGCCCCCCCCAAACCTCCGTGGGGGGGACAAGTCCCCCCCGCACCCCCCTGCATGGAGGGGTGTAAAAAATTCCTGGGGTATACATTCGGCTGAAACAAAGACCTCTAAATAATCATGCTCCACACCCAACATCACTGCCGGAAACAGGTTTACATCAATGGCCTTCGATCGAAAGATTTTGCGTGGTGTTCGACATCGGATCATATATTCATACCACGTGAATTGTACTGTAGTACCTTGAGGGCCATTATCATTATCGATGATTCCTCTCATGCCTATTAACAACTGACATTATTGGTTGGTAATCAGGTGATGCCTTTCCATGTTCGACTTCAGGACATCTTTTCACATGGATCGACTTGTACATCGGGCAAATATTGAATGAGTTTGAAGACCTCGAATCTAGTTTCTTCCATCTAGACTGTGATATATTTAGGAATATGAAGACATCAAATATACACAGAAGCTCCAGAGATGATCATCTAAGCTAAGGGATGATGACTCTACATATAAAGAATCACTAGTCTGTAACTGCAGACGATTATCTGTCCTATGTACATGAAAATGAATTTATAAAGCTAAGCATGGGAATGCCCGCCTCAGCTAGATCATGAAAATAATATGATGATGATGTATTGTACTGTATTTTATACAGGTCACCTTCCAGTTTGAATACCTCATATCCTCATGATAAAGCATTTCACCCGACATTAAAAGATTTACGACTTCATGCTTTAGGGGCAAATGTTATAGACATATTTGGGTACTGCAACCCCAATCTTATATGTCGATAAACCAAGGGCTCTTTAACCCCTAAAAGTGTTGTTTCATACCCTAAAGGATCATAGTCAACTGATTACATCATTCCTCAGAAGTTCCACCTAAAAAACCACTAAGAACTGGCCAAAACTCGACCATACTGACTGCTCCACTATCAGGGTGTGATGCATACTGACTCCTACACTAGCTAGGTGTGATGCATACTGAAGATGCCTTCTATGGGGTGAGATGAGTGAGAATGGACAAATTTCTGAGATAGTTTGCTAAGTGGATGCTCATGGAATCTTCTAGAAACTTCTCCTGTGACACTTGCCTCTCTGAATTTGCCTAGGGATGAGTAAGAGATCAATGAAATCTCCAAGTGGAACCAATAACTACAAGTGGAATGACACTAATCAAAAACCCAAAGATGACTCACACCCTTGAAAAATCTATAAATGGATCCCTCATCTGAGAGATCTAAAGGCTGGAATTTTGTAATTTGTAAGGAAGTGTTGATAGTTTGTCTTTGAGAAGAAGCATTGTATTGTTGGGTGATCTTGCTTTTAATGAGGTGAAGAGGGCTTTGATGCTGGGAGGATAATGCTGGATCAGACAGCTGGGTTGTAGTTCTCCCTTCTATTTTAATAAAGTTCTTTGAGTTTTCCTCCATACAATTGTGTACTTGTGAATCTTTTTATTCGTGAATGGAATTGTATGCTCAATGTATTTCTGATTCTGCATTGTTTATGATATAATAGATCGAGATGCTTTGATGGTGTTTTCTTACTTTGTTTCTACAGGAATTCTCTAAGTGAGACAAGTAGGAGAGGAGTTGCAAGCTCTATCAAGGGGGAGAGAAATCAAGCAAGGATCCAATCGGAAGATCCAGGTTGGTCCCTTTGCTTCTGTCTTATCTATCATACATAGAGGAAATCACAAATTGCTTTGATTGTTTGTTTCTAAGATAGCTGCTAATCTTAGTGGGACTAGTAGATCGAAAAGACACTAGTTTTCCCAGAAACAATACCTGATGATATCTTGATCTCAAATCAATATTTGAAAACACCCCCACTCCCTTCAACTGGTTAAACATGTCATTAATCCTTAACAACAAATAACTATTCTTTATCATTACCTTGTTCAACTGCTTGTAATCAATGCACAGTCTAAGAGTATTATTCTTCTTTTTCACAAACAATACTGATGCACCCCAAGACGGCACACTTGTCCTAATGTATCCCTTTTCAAGCATTTCCTTTAACTACAACTTCAATTCCACTAACACTGGTGTGCTCATCCTGTATGGTGCCTTTGATCTTGGTGCTACCCTTGGTACCAAATCAACAGAAAATTCCATTTCCTCGTGAGGTGGAAAATCTAAAATATCTATTGGGAATACAACTTGAAATTGCTACAAAACCAAGTACTTATTCAAGACATCTGCATCCTCAACTTCCTTACCTTTGTCACTAGAGATATGTACTGAAAATAATACACATCCTTTTTTGCAACTACGCTTGGCCTGCATAGTTGTAACCATCCTCACTAATGTTGCGTTCTTCTTACCTTGCAAGATTCTTTGTTCTCCATTGTCATCCAAACACTCAATTTCCTTTTCATAACAATCCACCTTAGTCCTGTGAAGATACAACCAATCCATATCTAACAACATATTATATGATCCCAATAGGAGCACATTAAAATGCGTTGATGTAGTTATACAATTCAACTCAAATGCACAAGCTCTTACCCAGTGATGAACTCTATTCTTAGTACCTATAGCCAACTGCACTAACCAATACTATGCATGCACTTCTTTATTCAAACCACCAGGTTAGGATTAACACAACTATAATTAGATCTAGGGTCAATCAAAATAGAAACAACTTGATCACAAATCTTACTGTCCATCTCGATAATAGATGCCTGGTGATTCGTTTTCTTGCTATCCAATGCTGCATAGATACGAGGAATGCTTTGTCCAACATCCCCAACTGTCTGTGCTTCCTGTGCACTATAGATCTAAGGCCTACCCTCCTGATACGACATGTAATCCTTCTTAATATGCTCCTTGCCACATATCCAACACTGCAACTGTCCCTTACCCTCACCTTTATTTTTTTGACCTCCAAGTTGTGACCCATGTCCCTGTCCAACTACATTAAACTTCTTGTAATGAATAAAATTCTCTTTCTCACCTGCATCTTGAGGTCTTGTTCGCTTTGGTTATCACTTTCCCTTAGCTTTGTATTTCCCTTTCCAACCTTGTTGAGACTCTGTCTTGTGCTTTGATTGCTCATAATAGTGCTTCAACTTTTTGATGGCTTCCTCCAACGATCTAGGCTCATCGAACTTGATTCTATCATTGAACTCTATTGACAACCCATTGATGAATCTCTGAATTTTCGTTTTCTCTTCCTTAAGATAAGGCACATCCCTCAACAACTCCAAGAATCTGCTAGTATACTCCACATCGGTCATAGAACCAATCTTCAATTCATAGAACTCCTTCCTAAATTCCTCTGACATTCTTCACATATTCCAACCAAATGTTCGCTTTGCCATTAAGACTGAAGGTAGTTATCCTAGATTTCATGTTCTTTGAATAGTCATGCAATCTGAAGAACTTATTCATCCCAAAAAAAAAATTCTACATCTTGTGACTTCTTCATTTCTCCATCAAATGTAGGTGGCTTAAATTTCTTGAACTCATCCGATAAATATCCCCTATCACTCCTCCTGTAAGGATGATAGTGATGATGAACATGGTACCTGCCCGAACTAGAACTAGGATAAAGCCCATGTCTATTCCCTCTCCTATCAGGTGTATAGAATCTATCATCCCTAACGGTATCATCATTGTTCGACTTGTGCCCACCATGAGATCTTCCATCATATGCTCCATTAGTCATGTCCTCCCGTCCATGACTGATCCTAAGCAGTCCATGTATCTGCAAGTCTAGCAAACTATGAAGAATAACTGCATTGACCTCTACTTAATTCTCCTATGCCCTGGAAATTCTCTCTTGTGACTGAATTATTCTATCATTTTTGGATCATGTTTATACTGTGGGTTCTCCGGTTAATGATCCAAAAATTGATATTCTATCATTATCTGCTTTCTAAATTCTTATTTCTCCCTTCAAACTTATCAAAGTGTCTGCTATGCGAGGGGAGTAATCATCACCATGGTGCTCATCTGATCTGTAGGGAGAATCTTGGGAACTATAATCCACCATTTTTTAAGTCATATTTGATTCTCTTCTTCTTACAAGTATATCATGTATGCTAAACCACAATAAAAACATAACCAACAGACCTCAGTATAGTTAAGGGGAGGATATCTCATCTGCAAGATCAATCGGATTAGCACAATACATGTATAATCATAATCATAACAATATTTCAACATAATCTCAATCATCATCCCAGTTACCATGTATGATGTCAGAAAACATGACACCAAATAGACACAATGCATGCATAACAATATATAGACACTGACATGCAGAACAAATGCATATACAACCGACATGCATAACAAATGGATATACAACCGACATGCATTCATAAAAAACACATCCCAATAACAACATCATCAACTTCTACATGAAAACACAACTGCAACAATAACCATCACCATGCATACACATCAAGCACATATACAACCTTCATGCATGCATGAGAACCACATTTCACCCATCCATTCCAAGGATTAAACCATGCTTTGATACCACTCTATGGTATTAGATATCACCGAAATAGAGCACAACCTACTTTGATACCACTCTATAAAACCCTCCTCGCACACTTGCCCAAGTGCACCAGTTCACCAGGGTAAAGATGTGACGAAGAGTTACTATGATATGAATCAACTCCCTAAGTGTAGTTAAGGAAGTGGAATCAACCAAACAGAACTTTAATAACCTCCCTCAGGTGCTATAGGACCCCCAAGAGCTAACTAACCACTCTAGGTGCCAAAACCTTGAGTTAAATTAGATTTTCACCTACCTGGGCTCTCAGTCACTCCCATGATAAGGCAAGCTAGCGGCTGAGACCCTTTAGTCGCTCTCATGAGCCCGCATCCCAGTGGTTGTAGCCTTTTTCACGTAGTTTTATGCCAATGACCCCGAGATCCGAGTCACTTTTTTAGGGGTAGGACCCAAGCCTTTACCTAGAACTTAATGAAACTCTCATAAATTATAAATAATAAGGAGACAACACCTCTAATGTAAAACTTGAACAAGGACCTAACCTGACCCATTCTAAGCATGACAGACATTTTGTCAAACACATCATGAACATGTAATGTACAGGTCATAAATACACATCTGAACATAGGGGCCTCATACTTATCTGAGAATTGTCAAGAAGGTCTGATGCTCTCTCACAATAGCTGCATTATCATCTATTAGGTCATACATTCATTAAAATTTCATTTACTAACCAAAACATGATGAAAACCATAACTTAAGTCTATCATAAAACCATACTTATGACCAACATATAACCAAAATAATAACAATGATAGAACAACCATCAAAGTGACATAATATCAAGTACATTTACTCATGAAACACAAGGGAAAAGAGCTTTTATTAACATATGAAAAATACAACCAAGTCAGGGACTTCCACGTACCACCCGACCATAAATTAGGTTGAACCAAATCTTTCTTTTAGCCAATCACCCCCTACCCTATTCTAAGCATGAATGTGGGACTCACGAAAAAACCAACTAGGGCATTTCAGGCTTTAACATGTATCCCGCCATTACCAGTCAAGGGATTCCTAGGCCCAAAAGCCTCATCTATACAACCAGGATTTACCATGTATCCCACCATTATCGGTCAAGGGATTCTGATGCGCAAACAAAGAACATACACTATAGGCTTTACCGCAATCCTACCATTACCTGTCAAGGGATTACTAGGTATAAACAAGCATGGATGCCTTCAAATTTCTCCACCAATACCTTGAGGAATTTTCCCGTCTCCACCCTCAGGCTATACCGTGTATTCCACCATTACTAGTCAAGAGATTCTTAGGCCCTTGGGAGACCACCTCACCCAGTTCCAAAATCATCTGGCAATCCAACCCAACCAAATGAGAGAACCCCATCACACCATGGCTATCCAGAAATGGCAAGGAAAGGATAAAACTATTGTCACACTTGGAAAAACCCATGTAAATGACAACAAGAGAACCAAATACACGCATGCATGTACCATGCATGCCAAAACTAGCAAGAAAATCATACATGCAACTAATCCCATTGTAGCTGCTTGATCCAAATCTTCCTTGCCTGATCTTTTCTTCCCATTTGATTTTTTGTCCTTCCTTTGCCTTCCTTCCTCCAATTCTAGAGTGCTCCAAGAATGCTCTAAGTGTGCAAGAGTATGAGAGAGAGAATAGAGAGAGAGCTCTAGCCCAAAACTGTCAAAAAGTTGTGAATTGATCCTTAGAAGCCCTTTTCTCTATGAGGCCTCTATTTTCTTCAATTTTCCTTCAATTTCCTCCTCACATGCAATGTGTGACCTTCAACCTTCATTTTCTCCTAATTTCCTTTATTTTCATAAATAAAATGTCAATTAATGCCTCTTACTTTTCCAAAGCCTTTTCCATTGCCTTTGCCAATTTCCCCTTAGCCATAATAAACCAAGTGAACACCCATTAGGATGTTTTGCCAAACATTCATCTTGGAATACATGTCCCATGACCTTGGTCTTATTTTTTCTTTATTAACTTTGTTACATGAACTTTTAACTCAGGGTTGTTACAATGGAAGGTAGTTTTGAGATTAAGTCCTTTTTGTAAAACATTGTATACATTCAACCTCTTTTGCAGAAGGACAATAAAGTGACTCAACCTTTGGAGGCGAATTCAGAGACATAACCCATTGAAGGGAGTGAAATCCGTTTGTCTTGATGCTGCATATTTTCTCTTTTCTCATTGTTTGACTAAGTTATTATGATTTCTTAAGTTAGAAAGTTATGTGTTAATTTACATGCTTAAGTGACAGTTTGGAACTTAAGTTTACGAGTCCTTACAATCAATTAAAAGGGATTTTATTGCAAGTTTTATGGTATCCAATCTTGGAAACCGACGTCAGCATTAACCTGCCAAGGGTGATTTTTTCAAAATATTTAATAAACATAAAATAATAAATTTATATCATAAAAATAAAATTTATTAAAAGAAAAATTATTATGAAATATATAATATTTTTTAAATATAAAATTTTTAATGTGTAGCCTAAACATGTCACAATTTCACTTGGAGAACAATAAAAATTCTAGGATGATTTTTGAAAATCCAACAATTTTTTTTTTGAAAATCCAAGTTATAATTGTCAAATTCCAAGATTTTAGATATGGTGTTGATTCCATTTCTTCCATAAAAAAAAATGCTTTAAACACAACAACCACCCTTTTTTTAAAAATCTTTTCATGCGATTTGCCCTAAATTGTGAACTTATTAGCCAAACACTAAATTAAATTCGCCGTCTAACCGAAATTGTGAACTTATTAGGCAACACTAAATTTTAATATTTAGTAAAGCTCAAAATTTATATAAAACAATTTTTTACCAAATTTTTTTTAAGTTATGAGGTTTTGTTTATATGGAAGGATATTAAACTAAAGATTTGAAAATAATAAATGTAAATGAAATTGATAATTATAGAGTATTTTTAGATGATATTATGATTGGAATTAATGATATTAATGTAAATTATTTTGATTTAAAGCTTTTTTTGTAATATTAATAAGGTAGATGATTGTTTTTGGTTAGCTAAGTTGAGCTTAGGTGAATGAAAAAATGATTTATCCACCTACCCAATGTTATCGAGAACCATACATATAATTTATATATTTTATTTATCAATTTCTTTTAATTGGAAAAATAAAGAATAAATATAATATATTTTTATTGTGCTTTAAAAATAAAATTTTTAAAACTGAAAATCTAGATGAAAAATGATAATAATGTTTAATACCTAAAAATATAGGAGATAGAATGATATAAAATAAAAAAGTTTTTTTCAATGTTGAAATAAAGATTTGTTGTTATTTATTGTTAGTTCAACTTTTGTGTTAGGGATTATATTAATATGCGTAGCAGTAATTAATATATATATATATATATATAGAGGGTGGTGACTTATCATTATATATATATAAAAATTAGAATTTTATATATATATATATATATATATTATATTATATAGAAAAGTTAGGTAGAAAAAAAGTCAATAGCGTAAAAGTGGTATTTTTTAGGGTAATGGAAAAAAAAGAAAAAAGAAAGAAAGGAGATATCCCCACTCCTTGAGGGAGAAGGGACCTGGGCATCTCCCCAGAGCAAGTTAAATTTCTATGGGCTGATTTTTATGGTTTGATTTTTGAGGTCAATTGAGTCTTTTCATTTTTGAGGTTGAGTGGGTCTTTTAATTTTTGAGGTCGATTAAGTCTTTTCATTTTTTAGGTCGAGTGAGTATTTTAATTTTTAGGTTAGTGGAGTCTTAGCTAGCTAGTGCACACAAGTAGGGATTTCCCTAGAGGTGGGGCTTCAAACCTCCAAGAGGGGAGCGGGTGTATCTGTACATCGTTGGATAGGTGTCCACTATGCCTATACCTCATTTCCTAGAGTGCCTAGTGGGCTCTACCTTTAAGACTTAGATCACATCCCTTGAGATCTAGGTCAGCCAGTATTTCCTGTTAGGGAACTGTAAGCATAGCCAATATCCCATTCGGGGTCCTTTTTGCTTAGGCAGTTCCCGTTTGGATGCTCCGGGCCTTTACGAAGCCTCGTGATGTGGACTTAGCCCGTATGCCATTCGACATCTAGTTTGTCTAGCCATCTCCTCTAGGATGCTAAATTCCTCACCTCATCCTGATGTGACCTCACATGGTGGTGAAAATTGGCCCTGGGGCTCAATGAGCCCCAACCCACCCTGGAAATCCCAATGGGGTCTAGAAAGACCACTGCAAGGCTAGATCCCAAATGATCATTAAGATCGTATACATCTTTGGAGTGATGGCGCACCCCCAGAAAATCCAAAAGCCTAAGGCCCTGACACCATTTTGTGGGGTGAGGATTACTCTCTCACTCTGTGAATCCAGTTGAGTTCTACTCCCACTCATGGGAAGCTGAGTCTTTGGTTGAGTTCTACTCCCACTCATGAAGCTTATGGTTGAGTTCTACTCCCACTCATGTGAAGCGAAATTTGTGGGTTGAGGAAAAACGTTCCCACTCTTGTGAAGAAGGGGTTGGGTTTTAACCCATCCAGGTTTTTTGAGTTCTTTGTTAAGGCCACTGGCGTGCCATCCACAGGTAAGGTAATGGGTGGTAGCCACACAAACCTGACTGATCTCGCATTTAGTTTTTCCTGATAGGGTTGGTAGCTTTAGGTTGTTACGGGTTGGTTCTGAGCTCACTCAAACTGTAGCGGTTGAGGGCTAGGAAGACGGTTTAAACCCCGAGTGGGTTCCTATGTCACTCTGTCCCGATGTTCCTTCGATCAACCTTCCCGGGCTTTGGCATATCATCCCATGCTCAATTTATAGGATGCACTTTGGGGCCCCATCAAGGCTCAAGGCTCAAGGAGGGCACCCATTTCTACTTGGCACCTTTGCCGATTTCTTAGGATGCACAAAGGCTCAAGGCTCAAGGAGGGGCCCCATCAAGGCCAAGGCCAAGGCCAAGGTCCCTTAGTTTAAGAGGCTTGTTTGAGCCTAGATGTTCTTCAAGAAATTTTCTTAAAATAATTTCAATCCTGAATTTTTCTTAATGAGGTTTGAACATGTGACTTGTGAGGACTAAATCCCACATAAATTAACCAACCTACACTTCATAGAAATCTACCTATATTAATATATGTAAAGGTTATAGTGGTAACTATTGGAATCAACCCTCACGCAAACATTCATCTAGCCAATTCACCATTAAAATAAAAATAAAGATGCTTCATGTACACTAGTGCAACCATATAAATTAAATGGTGGCAAATGTAGATAGACATCAATCCATAATAAGCATCAAAACATTTACTTCATCATGTGCTCTCAAGCTGCTAAAATAATTAAATGTGGATTCAAAAACACTTCATCATGTACTTCAAGTTGTTAACTTAAAAATTTTATCTAAATTATAGTTTTATTTAAAATAATAATAATAATTGTTATTAATGATAAAAAAGAATTATTATATAGATTTAAAATATTTCCATCTTGAAAAAATATGTAACAAGATTATTAACCACAGAGTTTCACCCCTACTTTATCACCAAGATTCTCATTTTGTAAATACACTTTATTATAATATCATGAGTCAATACCATAGCTTACCAATACTACATGCCCAAAAAACATTACTCATTTTATATGACGCTTATTCATATATATTGATTTGTGTATGTTATTAAAAATATTTTAGAATATCCTAAAAAGGTTAAATTCCTATCATCCATCTAATATTTATAAATAATTAAATTAAATAATTAGAGTAAAATAAGCCTATTCTAAAATAGACATGGGATTTAAATAAATATATGTGAAATCAGAAACACTTCATCTTGCATATGAAGTTGCTAAAAAAAAGCTAAATTATAATATTTAAATAATAATAATAATAATTATCAAAATGGGTTGCCAAAAAAAAATCTTTTATGTGATTTCTACTGAAAGACTTTGCTTAATTCATTATGGATCACAAAAGCTTGAATAATAATTATCCAATTTTAAGGTCACGAGACAAAGTCTAGGAAGGCATATATACTCTACCCCCTCTAGTTTTGAACTGTGACCTCTTAGGAGGAAACACCATGCTCTTAACCATTAGGTCCACTCATAGGCCCACTCATTCTCTTAATAATTATTAGTGATAAAAATAATAATTTATAAGTTAAAAATATATATTCAAGAAAAATATGTAGCAAGATTCTTAGTCATAGATATTCACCCCTACTTTAACAATTAGATTCTCAATTTGTAGCTAAGCTTTGTTAGAATAAGATGAGTGAATACCATAGGTTATAAATAATATACGCTGAAAAAACATAACTCATTTTATATGACACTTATTCTTCATTAAAATATTTTAGAGTATTATAAAATTATAAAATTCCTATTGATGATTAATAATTAAATTAAAATTCTTGAAGTCCTATTTTAAAATAGATATGTAATTCAAATAATTAAATGTGAATTAAAATTTTTAGTGTGAATTCAAAATGAGAAATCAGGCGGAAACTAAATTTGGTAGATATTTCTGGGTTATCTTTCAGATTTTGGGTGCTTTAAGGGTTTTTTACCGTACTGAATCCATTTCCATATTTTTAAGTGGCTAAAATTAGAAAAATTATTAAATAATCATAATTTTATTTATAATAAAATTATTATATTAATGATAAAGAGAATTATTATATAAGTTAAATATATCCATTTTGAAAAAATATATAACCAATATTCTTAACCATAGAGTTTCACCCTACTTTATCATGGAGATTTTTCAATTTGTAAATACACTCTATTATAATAGCATGAGCCAATACCATAGCTTATCAATACTACATGCCCAAGAAAAACATAACTCATTTTATATGACACTTATTCATATTTATTAATTTATATATGTTCTTAAAAATATTTTAGAATATTCTGAAAAAGTTAAATTCCTATCATCCATTTAATATGATTAATAATTATATTAAAATAAGTCCTATTCCAAAATAGACATGAAATTTAAATAAATAAATATGAGTTCAAAAATACTTACTTGTCATGCATCTCAACTTGCTAAAAAAAACTAATTATAATATTAAATCTAATAATTATTAATAATAAAAATAAAATTTGTAAGTTAAAATAATATATATTCTAGACAAATATGTAACAAGCTTTCTTAACTATATATACTTCACCCATAAAAACCTAAGTTATAATATTTAAAATAATAATACTTACTAATAATAAAAATAATAATTTATAAGTTAAAAATATATATTCTAGAAAAATATATAACAAGATTCTTACCATAGATATTCTCCCCTACTTTATCATGTAGATTCTCAATTTGTAATTAAGCTTTGTTAGAATACCATGAAAGAATACCATAAATTATAAATAATAAATGTCAAAAAATCAAAACTCATTTTATATGACGATCATTCATTTTTATTGATTTGTGTATATTATTAAAAACATTTTAGAAAATTCTAAAAATATTAAATTCCTATAATCCATCTATTAAAATTAACAATAAAATTAAAATTCTTTAACTCTTATACATGTTATTCAAATAATTAAATGTGAATTAAAAAAATTAGTGTGAATTCAAAATGGAGTGGTCTCATTCGGAAAACAATGGAAAATCCAGCAGTATTGGGACTAAATTCCGGGGTTATCTTTTGGATTTTGGATGTTTTAATGGTTTTTTAATGGTACTGAATTTATTTGATGAAATCTAGTTAAATTTTTTTGAAATCAAATTACAATTATATTACCTTAATTAATTAATTTTTTTTTTATATATGTTATTGAATCCATTTCTACTAACAAAATTGAACACTGCAAAAAATTGAAGAATTCAAACCTAAATCAAACAAGGTTGGGCGGAATTTTGGCCAATATTTCTAAGTTATCTTTTGGATTTTGGATGTTTTAACAATTTTTTTATGGTACCAAATTTATTTTGATGAAATCTAGTTAAAAATTTTTGAAATTCAAATTACAATTATACCGCCTTGAATTTTTTTATGTTATTGAATCCATTTCCATAAAAAAAAATAAACTTGAAAAAAAAATGAAAAATTCAAAATTGACAAATTCAAACTTACAATGCCATTCGAAACAAATAAATAAATTTATTTGATGAAATCTAGTTAAAATTGTTTGAAATTCAAATTACAGTTATACCGCCTTAATTTTTTTTAATGTTATTGAATCCACTTCCATTAAAAAGAAAAAAAACACTGGCAAAAAAATTGACAAATTCAAACCTACAATGCCATTCTGAAAAAGAACATCATCGGAAGTCCTCGTTATAAAGAAAAAACAGGATCGGAAGTCCTCGTTATAAGGACGACATCATGATCGGAATACTTATTAGGTGTGAATTCCCAAATAAAATGCATATCAGAATAATTAGGTGTGAAAAGAGGCCATTTATAGCGTGCGAAGACGCCATTTATATCCTGACTAGGCAATGCCTCAAACCTAATTTCGCCCTTTTGACACGATTGCTTCGAGGGTTTCCACATATTCTTAGGTCAGCCCAAAGCTGTGAAGCCTATACTGTAGTTACATGTAATAACGATTGCTTCACTGTGTGTTATAATAGTTTGTGTACGATGTCTCTCCTGCTCATACGACTCATGCTATTCCTCTCATCGTCTCTCCATGCATTGGCGGAATCCAATTCCACTGCATTTCGATCCACTCTCTCCGACGATGTTCAGGAGAAGCTCTCGCATTGCAATTCGTTACATCAGGGTCCTCAAAAACTGTTGTGCGAGCTTCTCGGAGCTCTGGATGCACAAGGGAATGATGATCACGATGGAGCTTCCATTCCCAAATCGAATGCTGCTCCATCACAGAGGAAGTGCAGGTTCGAATCCGAAGGAGGCCGCCGACTCCACCGTCACGCATCCCCAGAGTCCCCGCAGCTTCAGACTGTTATGGACAGGTACCTGGCCATGCACAGTCGTTGCACCGCTCTGGAATTCGATAACATCACCTACATCTTTAACAGCGGCGGAGTTCCGCGATGCAGATATGTGATATGGGGAGCCGATATGTTCGGGTACGGATTGGGGAATCGCCTCATGTCTCTCACCTCGGCTTTTATATACGCAATTCTCTCACAGAGAGTGTTATTGATCGATTACCCTGAGTGGAGTTTTCTCTTCTGTGACCCTTTCCGAGGGCACTCTCCCTCGCTAATATCCCCTGAACGCCCCTTGAATCTCAGTCTAGGAGTCCCTTATCTTCTTTTTAGGGACGCTGGGTGTGGCTTCCAGAAGAGAAATAAGGAGCCCGAGTTCTGTGACACGACAATACTGCATCTGCAAATGACCCATGCGAGCCCCATCAACGAAACCCACTTCAACGTCTGCCCGTCGGGCATTTCACGGGCACGGAACGTGCCGTTCATCAGCATTAAGGACGCTAATCAGTACTTTGCGGTGGGTTTCTTTCTCAACCCGGCTCTCGCTCCGGTTCTGGACGTCCTGTTCCCGGAAAGAAACCCGTTCCACGTTCTGTCCAATTATCTATTTTCTCCCAGCGACCAAGTCTGGGATCGCGTCCGCCATTATGCGGACAGCACGCTTTCCCCGGCTTCCAGAAGGATCGGCGTTCAATTAAGAGAGTTCTCGCACCACCACTACACTGAAGCTTTTGATTTCAACATTCCTTTGTGCATTGGAAGAAAGGCCGGTTTCGTTCCTGCAGGGCTTCGGAAAACCAAGAAAATGCATCCCGACGATTATTTGTCGGTGTATGTGGCGACTCTTGCACAGGGCCACATAGGAAAGCTGAACCAAACTCTTGCCCTCCTTGGAAACCAAACGGGGAAAATCTTCAAGATTGCATCGCAGCAGGTGACTAATGAAGAGAATCACGATCCTACGCATCAGCAGGAAGCACTGGTAGACATGTGGGTTCTCAGCCTCACCGATGTTCTGCTCACCAGTAGAATGTCGACATTTGGTTATGTGGCTCAAGGATTGGGAGGGTTGGTTCCTTATTTAATACAAAATTTTAAGGACCAGATGTGCGAGACAAGTATAGGCACCGATCCCTGCTATCACTACGCGCGAAACGAAGTGGTATGCGATGTGGAAAAAGTTTCTGCACGGGAGCTGTTGAATCAGTCCCAGTCAGTGCAATACTGCCCCGATTTTAACGGAGGATGGCAACTCGCATTTTAGTTGCCTGTTATGTATCATGGGAGAAATAGGTAAAGTTTTTGAAACAATTTCACAATGCAGTTTTGTTTACAGTCCTGAAACTTAATCGAATTGTTTAGGGTAGCTTTTCATTTGCAAGTACTGAGATTTTTGCAACTTGGACGAGGTCGCAAACATTCATGTTCTGAGTTGTACGTCCTTATAAATAATGTAATGTTTCATATGTTATATTGGATACAGTGTTATGCAAATTCTTGTCAGATATTCACGGTAATTTGCCTGTTCCCTTCCTCATGCTAAATTATAATGGCTGGCTAAGATTGGATAAGAGAATTGTCTAAAGGAAAAATAACTCAAACCAGGGAATTGAGCGGCCTGCTACAAGTTCAAATCACCAGCTCAGTCACTGCTCGATCCCTCACATAACAATTTGTTGGCGGTGTACAACAACAAATTTCTCTGAAAATTTGGCGGTGTACAACTCATGGCCAACCCTTCCAGTAGAAAATTGTTGTATTTATAAATCCCCTAAATTTTTTTATTAGAGTACCCTTTTACTAAGCCCAAAAATAATTTCATTTGGGAAATTTTATTTGTCAATTAAATTATTTAATTTCACCCTATATCATCATCATTTTTCATTTCCAATTTATTTAAAAAAAAGCGAACACAAATGAGGACGCTATTAATATTTGTCACAAAGAAAAATGTAAATATAAATAACTTTGTAGGTTTAATTGTGTTCTAAATGGCACTGCTTTCTGCCATGTTCCACTTAGGTGTGTGTCATGAATTATTTTTGGTTTCTGTCATAGTTATTTTTCTGCCATGTTCCACTTAGGTGCGTGTCATGAATTATTTTTGGTTTCTGTCATAGATATTTTTTGGTTTCTGCCCATAGATTTTACTAGTTTTTTTTGTATCTAGCATATTTAAATAACCACTCTTTGTTATCAAGTTCTAGTTTTTTTGGAATTTATTTTATCGAATTATAATTGCAGAATATGTATCATTTATCTCTTCAATCAATATATTTGGATTGAAATCTTTCATTCTATCGCTAATATGATCTTTTTTCTAATATGTTATTTTTCTCCTTTTAACTCCACATTCTATAAGAAAAACAACTTGGATAAGAATTTTCAATGCCTTAGAAAAAGACATCTACAACCTAAGGAATGAAGGTAATATCTTTTTTCTTGGGGACTTTAATGCTAGAACTGCTACTAACCAAGCTATTATGTTAAGTAACAACTCTAACCTTGACCCTTTGTGGCTTGATGAAGATGGTAACCTAGCTAATAGATTCAAGAGAAACTTTGAAGACATAATGAAAAACTTATTCGGCACCGAGCTCCTCAAACTTTGTAGTTCCGAGGACCTAATCATTTGTAATGGTATTAACAAGTGGCCTTCCTCCGGTTAGATGACATGTTTCCATGGGTTGGGTAGCACTGTCGTGTCCTCAACACTATTACAAACTTTGAGCTACTTAATGGGTACGAGCTTGACTTTGACCACAAACCTTTGTCTTTATCCCTTAATCTTGTTATGCATACTACCCACATGTGGGATACCAATGAAAGAAAAAGACACATTCGCTTCGATAGAAGTAATGTTGACCTTTTCTTAAGGGCTTTAGAAAGGGTTTTAGGCTCCTTCACTTATAATAACAACACTCATCAAATTTATTATCATTTTACTACTACCATTTCCACTACCATTAGCAAATTCTCTAGTGAGACTTCGTATAAGCTGAATAATAGAAATTTCAATCCTTGGTATGACAAAGACTGTAAAATTGTCAGGAAAGTGATTAGAGACGCTCCTAATGAAATCATTGAGCTCTAGAATATAAGCATATACAAATCTCTCAACAAAAGGAAGATGGTAACTTAGCTAATAGATTCAAGAGAAACTCTGAAGACATAATAAAAAACTTATTCGGAACCGATCTCCTCAAACTTTGTAGTTCCGAGGACCTAATCATTTGTAATGGTATTAACGAGCCTTCCTCTGGTCAGATGACCTGTTTCCATGGGTTGGGTAGTAGTGTCATGGATTATGCGATTTAAATCACCCATGTCCTCAACCGTATTACAAACTTTGAGCTACTTAATGGGTACAGGCCTAACTTTGACCACAAACCTTTGTCTTTATCCCTCAATCTTGTTATGCATACTACCCACATGCAGGAGACTAGTGAAAAAAAAAAGACACATTCACTTTGATAGAAGTAATGTCGACCTTTTCTTAAGGGATTTAGAAAGGGATTTAGGCCCCCTAACTTATAATAACAACATTGATCAAATTTATTACCATTTTATTACTACCCTTTCCACTAACATTAGCAAGATCTCTAATGAGACTTCATATAAGCAGAATAATAGAACTTCCAATCCTTGGTATAAAAAAGATTGTAAAATTGCCAAGAAAGCGATCAGAGATGCTCCTAATGAAATCATTAAGCTCCAGAATATAAGTATATACAAATCTCACATTAAAAGGAAGAAGGGGTCATATATTAATAAGAGACAAGAGCATCTTCTCCACCTTTCTAAAGTTGAGCCCATAAAATTTTGGTGGAATGTGCTTGTTCATAAAACTAAAGATAATCATTCTATCCCCTTAGAAAATTGGGACAACTATCTTAAGAAGTTGTATGCCTCTTTGGATACCATGGGAACCATCTTAAACACTCATATTAAGGAAGATATATTTTCTTTGGAAGGCATCGAGTCTGGGATTAATAAGCTCGCTAATGGGAAAGCTAAAGATATTGAAGGATACGAAGCTGAGATCTTTAAAATGGGAAGATCTATCCTCCTTCCTCATCTCCACAAGCTTCTTAATTTGGCAGTAAAGCATGGCTTCCCTAAGCTTTGGACACAAAGCCTTATTGTGCCTATCTTTAAAAATGGGGACAAAAGCATTGCCTCTAACTGCAGGACCATTATGATTAGCCACATCCTAGCCAAGCTATATGGGCTCATTTTGGAAAAGAAGCTTAGCCTTTGGCTTGAAAACCATGGTAAAAGAGCCAAAGGGAAAGTTAGTTTTAGGAAACATCGCTTGATTATCGACCATCTTGTCACTCTGAGGATCACTGCAGAGGAATGCCACAATGGTAAAGCCGATTTCTTCTGTTGTTTTGTGGACTTTAGAAAAGCTTTCAACACTTTTCCTCGAGATAAGCTTTGGGAGAGACTTGAAGAGATCATGGTTCCTCTTGAATTGAAGATTGTTGTGATCCACCTCTATGAGGATTTCATTGCCAAGCTTAAGACCAATGAACGGTGGTCTAAATATGTTAAATTAAATATCAGGGTTAAGCAAGGGTCTCCCCTATCCTATACCCTTTTTGGCATCTACATCAATAAGCTAGAGGAGTGTCTGGAAAATACAATTTGCAAGGGCACCGAGCTTGCTGGTATGATCATTACTCTTCTTCTTTATGCCGCTGATATAGTTCTTGAAAAAAGCCATGATGACCTAGACAAACAACTTAAGACTCTTCATGTCTACTGCTCCAAGATGGGTATGACAATTAATATTGTCAAGACTAAAGTGATGATCATTAAATCCAAAAATATCACCCATGGTAATTTTTTCTTTGATAACCATTGCTTAGAGCATGTGCCCTCTTATAATTATTAGGGTATTGACTTTCCTCATCCGCTCAATTGGAATTATAGCATCGAGAAAATGATTATTGGAGGATGGAAATCTTATTATGAGCTTGAAAACAATTGTAAGTTGGTCGATCTTTGCATTTGGAGTAAAAAAAGGTTTTTATTTGAGACTCTTGTCACCCCTGTTGTCTTATAAGGATGTGAATTTTGGGGTTTCAGTATATTCAGAAATTCGTGGAGAAAGATTGAGATTATTCAAAAGCAATTCATAACCTACAACATCAAGATCAAGGGAAATACTCCCTATCCTATCCTCTTGATCGAAGCTGACCTATCCCCCATTAAAAGTATGACTATTTTTGAACATCTGATGTATAAGAAGAAGCTTTATAACATGGAATCCAAGAGGCTCCCAAAAATTTCTTCTAACTTTAGTCAAAACCCCCACCTTCACCTCAAGCGCGGGTGGCATAAGAATGCTTAGTCTTGGCTCAACCATTGGGGGATTAAGGAGTAGATCATCATGGGAAGAAAGGATAATACCTCCAATTTTAAGGACAAGTTGTGGGATGATAAGGAGTTGGAGGGTAAAAGGAAGCTAAGATACTATAAAGAGGTGATCAGCCCCACCCTTGATAACCATAATTATCTCTCTGTGTTGACCATCACTAAGAAAAAATGAACATTGCTAGGATAAGAACTAATTCTCATGAGCTTCGAAGTGATACCAGGTGATGGTCTACTCCCAAGACTCCTTGGGACGATAGAATATTTCAGATTTGTGATACTAAGAGGGTAAAAGATGAAAAACACTTCCCTTTAGACCGCTCTACTCTCATTCACATCTCATCTCAACTCCCTAACATCTACCACACTTCCAATTTTCTTGAATTTATAAGTCAACCCAACTATTGCGATTTTGGAGCTCTTCTTTCCCTTCTTTTTTATCATAGAAACAAGATTTTGAAGAATCACAATTAGTTTTTTTTTTTTTTTTTTCTTTGGGTCATAGACCACATTGGTCTTAGTGGATGTTAATCATCATCATTATATATATATTTTTTATTAAATAAGTGTTCCATTTTAATTAATAGATGAAATCATATTTTTGGTCAGATTTGCATAACATAATTTTGAGTGAAATTATTATTTCTTGTTATTTAAAATACATTTTTAAATGTATCAATGGATTTAGTACTCTTAAAAACACTAACCCTAAGCCACTTGTACTTTACAAATTAAATAATTTCAATTTATGATTCTTAAAAATCTCTACTCGGCAAAATTGACCAAACCAATTTTTTTTATTAATCACATCTGAGTTTAATTTTGATTGGATCTAAAATATTTTTTAAATTAAATCTAAAAGCACAAAATTATAAGAGAGATATAATGGTGTAAAATAATGATTCTTTCACCATACTTAAATTTAATTATCAAGCACATAGAAACTTAATACTAACAATGTAACAAGATTCTTGACCATGTATATTCACCTCGATTTTAACATATATATTAACTTGTATATAGGCTTTATTATAATACCACGAGAGCCAATACCATGGCTTATCAATACCCACGATGCCCAAAAACCATAACTCATTTCAAAATCAAAATATTTTATTAATATTTTATTTTTATTTTATTTTCAACATTTTTTAAACGGAAGATGTTGTAAAACTTGTAATGTCCGTAGGCATTTTTGAATCGGTCAAATATAAAATTAAATAAAATTAAAATTTAAAATTTAAATTAATATTTAAATTTAAAAAATAAAATAAAATAAAAAGTAAACAAAATTAAATTTAAAATAAAACTAAAATTTTTAAATTTAAAACTAAAATTAAATTTAAAAAAATAATAATAATAATAATTATCAATGAGACATTAAAACATTTTTGACCTGGTCAAATTACATAAACTAAAATAAAACAAAAGAAAAGAAAAAACATAAAATTATTAATTATATTTATATTTATAATTAATAATAAAACTAACCTAGATCTATCTTAACTACCAAGCACCCCTAGGGATCAAATTTTCTTAGAGATGCAAGCCACTTTTAGTGTGAAAATAGATTTGATCCCTCTTGCACTTGGTAGATAAAATTAAGATAAATCTAAGCTAGTTGTTATTAATTTTAACTTTTTCCGATTTGTTTTTTTTTGTAATTATTCATGATTTCTAATTATTTAAAATACATTTTTAAATGTATCAATAGATTTAGTAAACAATTAAAACAACTTCAATTTATGATCCTTAAAAATCTCTACTGCAATTTGAGAAAAGTTCAAAAAAAAGAGTATTTGAAAAATAATAGTTTCTTTTATTAATATTTTAACTTTTACAAATTTAAAATTTCCTTTATTATGATTATGTAAACCATGTTTTTTTCTCTCTTGATTCCATCCATTTACACATGTCCTTTTAAAATTAAAAAAAAAATTATTTAGTTAATACTATTTTGAAACAAATATTTTAGTAATTTTTGGATTATAAAATAAAATTGATAGTAGTCATTTTATTTTTTATAATATTTACTATTTAAAATTTATATGATTTTAATTCTTTGAAAGCAACTCACACAAATTTGTTTTCATTTTTTTCTTTCATTAATATTAAACATGCATAATAATATGGGTGTTATGTTAGAATATATGATACTTTAGTTATATTATTATAACAATATCATTATAATTTAAAATAATTAATGTTAAATAATTTTTAATGTTATTATTATAATACTATTAATTAAGAAAATTAAGCTATTAATTCATGAATATTTTCGGAGAAAATTAGATAGAGAATATTTGGTCGACCGAAGGTGGTTCATCTTTAGGACATTAAATATTAATTAATTTATTGGGCCCCAGGAGGTGGAAATGGTAGGAGACTCCTTAATTGCGTTAAGATTTGGTCGACGTTTTGAACCATCAAATGTGGTTCATCCTATCCAAATATTTAAATAACATAGATACATATGGTTCCAAAGTTAGCAATTGGGAATTGGCTGTTAAGAATTAGCTGTTGAGAAAGAGTAGTTAGGAAATTAGTTGTTAAATTTATTTATTTGCTTATTTTATGTATATAATTATAGAATATTTTTTTTTTTATAAGTTTACACTGGTCAAAACCAATTAAAATTATTCAACAATTATTAAAATATCTAAAAATATTTGGGAAATTCAAGAGAAAAGAAAGAGAATTAGTTATAATAATAATATTTAGTAATGTTGATTAGACTTTGAAATATTTTGATAAAGTATTTCGGATTATCATGTTGTTCAAGTTGCTAGTTGAGTTTGAAAGAGAATATGTTTATTATTAATATAAAAAATATCTAATTCTTTTTAAAATGTCAATAATTATTTATAAATTCAAAAAGCAAAAAATCAAAATTATATTAATAAATTTAATCAAATTTGAATTGCAATATATTAATTATAGGAAATACAAATCACTAAAAATTTTGTTAAAAAAAAATGGAATACAATAAGTGAATCAATTAATTAAGAAAGAAAAAGAAAAGGTAAATTAAAATTATTATTTTAATTAATTAAAAGAAAAGATAAATTTAATGGGAAAGGAAACAAAGAAATGATATTGAAAGAGAAAAAAGGGAATAACTTAATATAATTATTTTATGAAAAGCCAAAATAATATTATATATTAATTATTAATAAATATTTAATAAATAATAAAAAATAAAAAATAAAGGTCGGGGAGGAGAAGCAGCAAGAAAAAGATAGGAATCCAACTCCTACTCAATTTCCAACCATTGTCCCTATTGAGATTAACAACATGTTTCTCAATTTCGATGGTTTCCCTTAACTTCCTATGGTGGAAGTGATCCCTATTGAGATTAACAACATGTTTCTCAATTTCGATGGTTTCCCTTAACTTCCTATGATGCAAGTGATCAATCCTCGCGACGACATGAGAGTTCTCAATGAAAGCATGGCATTTAGATTTCTGAGCATGTTCAACTCTTTAGCTATAGTTGAACATGATGAGAAATCTAAACACCATGTCTGCATTGAGAACTCTCATGTCATCGCAAGGATTGATCACTTCCATCATAGAAGTTTATTAAGACCAATTATTCAAATACAATTGTAAAAATTGTACCTGAGGTATTGTATCTCTCTTGAAATACTTGAAAATTTCATAGCCTAAAAATTTCTAGATAGGAAGACATTGCAAAAACACCAAGATGACCTATTTGAAATTTATTTTAGACCTATTCATAAACCCCAACTTCCATAGGGTATAAATATGAAAGTATAGTGATCCATATTCTTAAAATTGAAGTGGACGTTCCTCAAGATTTATTCTTAATATGATCCAAGTTTCACTATCTGACACATCACATAAACAAAGTTACTACTAAAATGCCAAACTAACCTATTGGAAACTAATTTCAGGAGCATACAGGAACTTGGACTTCATTAGAGCATATATTTGAAATTATAGCAAACAAAAAAATGAAAGTTGAACCATATGTTCATCACAATTTATCCTCAACATAGTCCAAGTTTCATGGTCTAAAACCTCATAGAAAAAAATTATAGCGAAAATGTTGAACTGACCCGTGTGAGAAAGATTCTAAGAGCATCCAAAAATGCTAAATTCCTTGGAACATATCTCTGAACAAATAGAAAACCAAGATATAAAATTTGAACCCGATATTATCGAGATTTATTCTTAGAAAATACCAAGTTTCATCATTTTTAATCACCCATAAAAGGAGTTATAGCAAAAATTCCACAATGACCTATCTAAAGTAGCAAAACCCTAGGATCATGAACTCTGATACCAAATGTTAGGATCCTTATGCCTTAAATATGATAAAAAACCAATAATTACTATCCACTTTGAGGGTAACCCACTTTTACAATGCATACAATGTACAACACAATATTTGATGATCTTAAGACTATGTATCCTTAATGTATATATAAGACACAAAGGGTACGATTATAATAAAATAGGGCTGTGAGGTATTCTAGCCTACATAACAATATAATGATATAAATGTAATCACTTAATATCTAGGGATTAATAAGGGGTTTATGGTTAACATGGGGCTTAATAATGGACATGCCAACTCAAAGTTCATGAGCTAGTGGTGCAATCTTCTTTAAACTTACGCTTGATGGTATTCTCATATTTTTATATTATATTTTTCTACAATGACCATCCTTAATCAATTGTAGATTAGGGTTCATCACAAGGCTCAACCATAAAGTCAATTGTTGACTTTGTCATTGTTCGCTCTAATGATCCAAATATACAATTGAGATGATCTTATGTTTACTTTGTGGTTGAATTCATTGATAACCCAAATTTCTAATTGGGATAAGCTCATATTTCCAAAATGAGGTACCTTTATACTCAAGGTTGTGAACATGTAATAAATGTAGATCTATATATTGTTTTTTCTGTAAATAATATAGATTATATTAATTTGAAGTGGGGCATTTACAATCTAAAATGGATGGCATGGGCTGAGTGTTCCAGCAATAGAGCCAAGCTTGTTTTTCACAGATTTTAAAAAACAGGGCTTTCTTGCCTTTGCTGAAGTATATTTTATATTGATTTTTACAAAAACATTCCTCCTTAACTGAGTGGGTTTTCTGATTTTACATTTGTAACAATATACAAAAATACTTCTTCCCCTTTGCTATGATGATATGTAGGATATGTTGGTGGAAGAAGGAGAGCTTTTGAGAATACAAAAAATGTCCCTCGGCCTGATGATGCGAGAATTGAGAGACTTGCGAAACACCATAATGCCTAGGGTAACTTTCATATCATGCGAGCCGTTGAGAACAATGAACTTCCAGAGATCTAAAATAAATAACATAAGTAGAATACCAAAAACAAATTTCATACCAAAGATATTTAAACTATGATGTCCATGGGATCTTCATCCAGGATGATGGGCTTCTCCTGCATGCATCCAACTTGAGCCTTAGTTGCTTCCTAGTGGCTTGAGGAGGCTTCAACTATTTATCTTTCAATTCTTGGAGAACCCCCTCCATTGGCCATGCATCTGTTGAGCAATGCGTAGTGAGGTGAGTCCTGTGTGACGAAATGGCGATGGTGTAAAGACTCCATATACACCGTGAACTTATCATTGAGCATATAAATCTTCTCCTCCACTTCCTTGGTGTTCTCTGTCTGTTCCTGAAGAGCAAGACCTAGAATTGTATTCAGCTGCTAAGTTAATTCAGTTGTGTGGCTGTATATATTTTCCATGGCATTAGTAAGGCCTAGGTCAGGAATTCATTCTAATTCAACGTACACAGCTTCTGAGGTCATTCTACATATGATATCACATAGTTGATTTTTGAGGTTGTTGATTCTCTCTTAGGTATCTAGATTAATCGAGATGGCATAGTTGAGAGTTGCACGTCTCACCGAGGCCTCCACTCTAGTGCTTGGAGGCCTACTTGTGTTATCCCAACTGGAAGAGTTTCAACCTTGACTATGACTACGGTTTGAAGTCGGGTTAGAAGCACGTCGAGAAGCCATACTAAGGAGGAGTAGAATTCAGGAAAGAAATTTTGACAGAGGCAATAAGAACAAGAGTGATGGGGTGGAAATAGTAGTGGGGAGGGGCTATCAAGATGGGGTATTCATAGGGGCGAGCGATTAAGGAGGAGTGGGATGGTGTGGGATGAACATTGATTGCAGCCAGAAGGAGGTGCATTGTCATAATGAGGGAGAGGGTACTCTTACTAGTTGAAAGTTTTGATAGGCGGCTCCTCTGAGGTGACACGATGAACTAGTTCGTGCTTAGTTGACGCAAAGAATTGGGGCCACTGCACTTGGAGGAGCTCATAATGAACTGCTGTGAGGGTGTACCGACTTTGATCAAGAGCGTGACAGGTGATATCATTAATGAGAGGGCATGTTGTCCTGTTATCTAGAACATTTATAGTTTCACAATCCCGTCTAAGCATATTCTCTTCTAGGTCCCTCCAAGCAAGGGAGCGAAATCTGAGGTTACCAACTGTGCATTCATTTTCTAACCTATCCACTAGGTTCACCTTTTTTCTTACTACTTGGAAGTGGAGCCCATTTTCTTTGTCGACGTGTCATTTGATTTTGTGAATGATTTTTTTGAGCCGCCAGTTATCTAAGACTCTGATGATCGTCGTTCCCTGTTGTAGCTTTCGACAAGATTAAGTGGCGAGCATGGAGTCTCCTTCCATGATCAGTAGCCAAAAACTTTGAGGTTTAGCAATTTCCAGACCATGCTCCAGAGCATGCAACTTAGTTGTATTATTTGTGGAATTACCTAAATTACCAGTGTAAACCCATATTATCTTCCCCTGAGACTTCTTGAAAGAACATCCAAACCAACAATCCCTAGGTTACCCTTGGCTGCCCCATCATAGTTCAACTTTAGGATTTCTTTGTCTGGAGTAGACCACGACATGGAGCATCCTATTTCTCTATAGTAGTTGATGTGTTACTTTTATAGGGGGAATTTAGCTCGAGGAGGATGAGAATTCATTGGTCATCTTGACTAGGAGTATCATTGAAAATTTGGAGATTGGAAATGGATATTTCTCTGATCATCTACTTAATGAAGGTCAGGATGTTCTCTTTCGACCTGTGTTTTCCCTCGAAAATTTTGGAAATTTTTTCTTTCCATAGAGCCCAACAAATTATGTCTAGGATTAAATTCCAGGCTCTTTCAACCATTAGGTTGGAGGAGGAAAAATTTCTCCAATTCTCGAGTGTGTTGAGGATGGAGGAATTGTCCCTCTCCGAAACTTTGAAAATCATTTCCGCCCACTCCTAGAGGTTGGTTGTGTGAACACATTCATTCAAAAGGTGGTTTGTTGTTTCTTCACACATTTCACAAAGATTACATCTTGAGGGCCTGTTGAAACCATTTTTTCCTAAATTGTCACAGGTTAATATCTTCTTCAGTAGTGTTAGCCACATAAAGAGGGTGATTTTGGGCCACTTTTTTCTTCCCGAAAAAGTTTTCCACATTTTCTCTGGTTGAATTTG
The DNA here is from genome assembly GCA_000404065.3 of Pinus taeda. Taxonomy (NCBI): domain Eukaryota; kingdom Viridiplantae; phylum Streptophyta; class Pinopsida; order Pinales; family Pinaceae; genus Pinus; species Pinus taeda. The sequence goes on from APFE030059328.1 coordinate 97,491, forward strand.
ATTATGTGTTACACTGAAATTTGTCACCATGACTATCTACAGTTAATATGGCTCCATCAATAGTCATATTATCCTCCTTGTCAAGCCTCATACCTCTGCTCTTCATGTCAAACTTCAAAAAGAGAGAAAGTCACTTAAAAACATGTTTATCTCTGGGTACGCAGGTTCTCTCTACCTTGCCTGCGTGTACGCATCTCAAACACACTGTACCTGCGTACTTGTACGCTCTGTAAGCCAAAGGATGGGTGCGTACCCCTGGAAAGGTCAAAAGGCGCGAGTTTCATCTTTAAAAAGTTACTT
>APFE030059328.1:116582-152477 GCA_000404065.3 Pinus taeda
AAAAGAGGGAGTATCCCATTGATGTTGGAACTGAATAACTTCCTCTAGAACATTATAATACAGGCCTTGGGCCAGAGGAAGGGAGGTTGAAAGCTGAACATTCCAAAGGGTAGATGCTGCTGGAATTAGGACTTCCATTGTAAGCTTGTGAGGAGAGATTACCATCCTTTCTTGTTTCATTTGGAAGTGGGGGAGCTTGTCAAAGTAGAGGAAAACTATTGCTGGACCCTGACCCTGGGAGGAGCTTGTACAACACCAAGGCTCAGGTTGTAATGGTTCCTTTTTTGTTCCCTTAATACAAATAAGTCCATTCTTCTTAATGATTTGTTGTTAATGAATTATTTCATGTACTCCTTGGTCTATATGATGAATATGCTTTGTTTTATGAAATATTCAGGTGTTATGTGATCGTTTGACTGTTAGTGTATGCAGGTATTAAAGTGAAGGAGGAGCTCATCTGGATCAGCAAGGCTGGACTGCTACAAAAAGCGTTGGATTTGAGGTAGGATCGAATAACACTTGGTTTCTCGTAGAATAATGTATGTTTAGAGAAGGATTGCTCTTGTTTGTCTTGTTTGTCACTAGAGAGTCTTAGACTCCTAGGGAGGTTAGGTTTGTCCGCAAAAATAACTCTTTCCGAATGACATTATGTTTTTCCATATAACTATATGCTTCCTTGAGGTTGAAGTGGTTCCTTGAGGTTGAAGTGGCCTCCTGCGTTTCCCCCCATCTGATCTTGTATTCCCTTTTATCATATTGTATTTGTATTTCTTGTATTGCTCTGGTGAATTCTCTCCAGTCAAAATCATTGGGCAGAGGTTCACAGTCTCTATCATCTAATCATTCTCTCCATTTATCCTTGCCATTGTGAGGCTTCCAATAATGAGCTAATTTGTTTTTTCCTCTATTTTTCATTGTATTGTGTAGATGGCTAAACTTCTCCCTGTTTAGGTTTGACATTTGTTGCTATGCGTTCTCCCAAAAGAGAGCATTTTCTCTGTTTTATATTTCCCAAAAGCTGTGATTTTGGATGACACCTTATTTTCCCATGCTTGATTCCATATTGTCGAGCCTTTTGATGTTCTCGTTGAGCTTGATGAGGTTCTCAATTGAGCGATTTGGGACATAATTTGCTTTCCAGATACTGTTGTAGGGAGAGTTTGGATTTTCCAACCAGTGCCACCAGGTTTTGGCCCCAAGGGCTTTCCCCAAGATTTCTGGGTCCCTCAAGCCCAGACCTCCAACATTTTTGGTATGCACATCTTCTCCCAAGCAACGAACGACCATTTTTTTTGTTTTCAGTACCCCTTCGTAGAAATTTTCTTTGGATGTTCTTGATGATATTGGTGATTGAATTAGGAGAAACAAGAGAAGAGAACATGTATTGGGGTATGGCTTGCAACACAGGTTTTACCAAGACTAACCTACCAACTAATTTAAGGGCACGGAAAGTCCAGTTAGCTAGTCTTTTTTCAAGTTTGGCTATGAGGACTTCCCAAATGGAATGGACTACGAGTTTGTCAGTTAGAGGTACCCCCAAGTATTTGGAGGGGAGACTACATCTTTGGAATCCCATTGTTCTACCAATGTTCCTTTGAATAGTTATGGGGGTATTAAAAGAGAATAGTTTGGATTTCTCTAAGTTAATGGAGGTACCTGAAGCTTCTGAAAATTATATTAGGATTTATTTGAAGGAGATGGCTTCCTTTATAGTAGGAATTCCCATTAACATAGTATCATTTACAAAATTTTTATGGGTGGAGGGAGGGGCATTGACATGAAGCTTGAGGTCAGAGAGTTGTTTGAAGTTGCTGCCATGATTGATCTACTTAGACCTTCTGCCATGATAATGAAGATGAAAGGCAATAAGGGATCTCCCTATCTTATGCTTCTGGAGGGGGAGAGTGGATTTGATGGGGATCCATTTAGAAGAATAGAGAAGAAATCCCCTGAGTCCATTTCCATAATCCACTTTATGTAATCCTTGTTGAAGCCAAAAGCTTCTAAAACTCCTTTCATATATTCCTAGCTTATTTTATCAAAGGATTTTGACATATCCAGATGCATATGCCTGGTTTTTTGTGAACTTTTAGAGAGTGTATCAGTTCATGAGAGAGGATTATGCTATCCAAGATTTGTCTTCTTTCCGCATAACCCCACTGATTTGGGGAGATTAGGAGAGGCAAGACAATTTTGATCTTATTGGCTAGGACCTTTGATATAATTTTTTAGATTACATTGAAAAGGGAAATTGGTCTAAACATTTCAGGGAATTCATCCCCTTCCTCCTTGAGAATGGGAGTAAGGAAAGTTTCATTTAGGGCTCTTAGAATAGATTTGTGGACTCTAGATTCCTTCACCAGAGCATGAACCTCCTCTTTTATTAGGGGGTAATATGCTTTGAAGAAGTCAGTTGTGAAACGATATGGTCCCGAAGCTTTTCCATTTTGCATAGAAAAAACTTCTTCTTCTACCTCTTGCATCGTTACTTTCCTTAGGAGCATTTTGTTGTGGTCCTAATTGAGAATGACTGGTATGTCGTTGGTGATTTATTTTATTTCTCTAGCCCTATCCATCCTATGTTCTTTAAGAAGATTGCTGAAGTAAAAATTTAATTCATTTGAAATGTCCTCATGATTATATATCATGTTCTCCTCTGTAGTTTTTAGGCCCAGGATTCTGTTATGTCTTCTGTGATGTATCATTGAGTAGTGAAAGAAGGAGGAATTTTTTTCTCCACATTTAAGCCAATTTATACGATATTTTTGTTACCATATTTTTTTCCTCTTGAGAAACTCTTTCTTCCCAATTCTTTTGTAGACTTAGCTCTTCTTCATTCATTTGATCAGTGATTTCACTATTGATGATTTTTTGTTGGAGTGTTTCCATTCTTTGTTCCAGATCTTTTTTGTCAGTAAAAATGTTGCCAAATATCTCTTTGTTCCAAGTTTTTATTTATTTATTTATGAGTTTCAATCTTTGTTGGAATTGATACATTTATTTTCCTGATTAAGGCATTTGGATTCTCCACGATTCTTTCACATTTTCCATGAATTTTAGGTACTCAATCCAAAATGATTCGAATCTGAAAGGCCTATTTTTCGGTCCTGTGGAGATTTGAACTTTCAAGGAGATAGACCAATCATCTGAACTTGTTTGAGGGAGGATTCAGGCCTCTGTTTCCCAGGAAGTCATGTAAATAGATTCAAAGAGAAGGAAGTGGTTGGGTCTATATGTTATTTGACAGTCTCCCCCTCTTCTATTGTTCCAGGTGAAGATACCATTATTTTTGGGGATGCCTATTAGACTTATCCCATCTATTGTTGATTGGAAGGCTTCTGAATCTTTTTCCAGTTTACAGATCCCTCCTTTTTTCCCCCAAGGTTTAAAACCATGTTGAAATCTCCTGCTATAATTTTGAAAGGCCGAGGAATGTTTTCTAGGAGTTTGCTAACAATTTGAAGCATTTGGATTCTTTTTATAGCCCTGTGGGGAGTGTAGATGTTCGTGACACATATAATTTCATTGGTTCCAATGATTTTTAGAACCGTAGTAATAGAGTGTCTAGTTGCTACAGAGGAAGATAGATCGTATGGTGAGATTTTCCAAAGAGTCATGGGTCCTCTAGCAAAACCAATTGCTGAATTTGCTATGTAGCTATAATTTTTTAAGCATTTATTTTGGAGGATGTTGAGGTTATCCATGTCAAGTTTGGTTTCTTGAATGAGTATGATATCAGGTTTGTCTATGATGAGCCTATTTTTAAATACTATTTTCTTCCCAATACCATTAAGGCCTCTTATGTTCCATGAAATTAAATTCATTGATAATGATGAGGGGTAAGGGTTAGAGATTTTACCTTTCTTTCATTGAGGAGTCTTGTGCCAAGTTCCTGAAGGAGCTGTCCCGTTGTTTTTATTCCTCTTTTTCTAATGGGTCCTTTTGGGTTCTATCTCTCTGTTTTCATATTCACCAATATGCCCTTGTTTTCTTGATCCTATGGTGGTTTTTGAAGTATACTCTATTTTAGTTCTTCCTGTAGGAGGTATGTTGCTTCTATTATTTGCATTTTCTCTACTGGTATTGCTGCCAAACCATTTTTCTACCATTCTTCAGCTATGGATATGAGGTCGACTCCTTCTAGGGCATCCTCTATCACATTATCTTTCGGGGTGGGTTCCATCGTTGCTGGTTCCATATCAGTGTCCTCTTGTGTGTAATCCTCTTCTATTTGAATATGATCTGAGTGCTTCTCCCCTTGTCCTTGGTTTTCTAAGTTTTAGTTTTTTCCACTAGTTTCTTCTTCATTCTTGCTGTTTGAGAGAGGGTCTTCTTGTATTTTCTACAATACTTCATATTTGTTTGGGATAATTACTTGATATTGGTCTTGCTTCCCCTGTGCCTTCTTGTTATGCTTGCTTCTTGGTCCAAATTTTATGAAACCTTTCTCATCTTTTTTCCTTTGAGCTTGCTCATTGCTTTATGGAGACTTATTTTGGGGACAAGTCTCAGAATAAATGTCCATGTTCGTGGCATTTCCTACATCTGAATGGTATATGCTCGTAGTCAATGATTTGGAGCTAGACCTCATCTCTGAATACAAGCTTTATTGCCTCAGGTAGGGCTCCTGAGACATCTATGTATACACATATTCTTGCATAGGAAACATAGTTTCCATTTTTAGTGCCTTCTAACATTTTATATATTCTCCTAGTTCATCTCCTATGCCTTTAAGAACTGATGATGCCCAGTAATTTGTAGGTAGTGATTATAGCCTAACCCAGACCAGGAATCTTGTGAGATTCTTTTTTTTTTGGGTAAAATTTTCTTTCTAGAATCTCATGTAGAGCCCAACCGAGTTGAAAAATAAGGGCCTCCTTCAAAACTTTTGTCTTTATCTTCCAGGAGGTCGAAGATGACCATGAAGAATCTTTTTGACCCCAGTTGTAGCCTCAACTCTCCTTTTGGTTTCCATTTTGTTTGTATCCACAAGTTCAAGGCTTTTCAATGGGCCAAATGCCCATGAACTTGCATATGACTGCATGCTCCTGCATATAGTCTCTGTATGTTGCTACATCAGGGTCTACATCAGGGTCTTGGATTTTCAGGACCAAAATTTTCTTTGCTTTTGGATTGCAATTGTTTTTGCTTTTTGGTTTTGCTCTTTGGGGCTGCTCTAAATTTCTTTGTTCTACCTTTGTTTCTTTTTCTTTCCCTGAGGCTGAAGCATTTTTTTGGATAGCTTCTTTTGCATCTTGTCTCTCTGCTTATTTTCTGATTCCTTGCCTTTTCTCTCTCGCTGATTGGCTTGTTCTTGGAGAATGAAATGCATTGTAATTCATTAGCTTTGTGAAGAAGGATTTTTCTAACTCCTTATTCTTACCATCTATTATGTCTCGAAAGGAGGGGACTTTAGCCCCCCCCGCCTCTACCATTTGTTGTATCATGTAGACAACATGGAAACCCTAGTGGCTGAACTCATAGGCGTGCTCTAGAATTTTTTTCCTCAAATTTGAATCTCTTTTGGTTATATTTGTATTTCTATATTGTTATTCTAGATGCAACATCCTTTTATATAGAGTCTTAAATATGCAAATGATGCTGGTGTTTAATATTTTACAATTTTTTGAATAAACACTTTGGTGGATGAGCATTGCCTATACTCTTCCTCAACAAGTTTTGCCATCATCACCATTATAGATTCTTATGCTAGGTCCATTTTTCTGACCCTTAAATAACCTACAATTTCACCATTTAACAATTCAAATTAAAAAATTATAACAAATGTTCAACTATGCAAAATGAATATATTGAAATCCTAGAATTTTTTTTATAGATGAGGTGCATCCTTTTTACATGTTTCCTATGATTTTTAAAATCATTTGACAAACAAATATTTTTTGCTGTTTTTGACATGTTACCTTTAGGTTAAAAAAAAAAAAAATTGTTATTTTTGGTGAATTAGGTTATTAATATTGGGATTCATCTTTCAAATTTACTTGGTTAAATAATTTTTAATAAATACAATAAATTTTAAGTCACTTTTATAATATAGATAATTTTTGGATAATCGAGCAAGGGTACAAGTCATCTTTACTATGCGAAAATGAAGGACCAAAAAGTATGGCCACCATGTACAATGTTAACACTCCTCAGTGTCCCAAGGATGAGAAAGGAAGCCAAGGAGGTAACCTCAAACCAATATTTTGACTTGGAAGCTAGCCCTACTAAATCAGAGAGGGCTCTCTCAAGAATCTCATAGCCAATGAAATGATTGGAGAGGGAATTCAGATGTTAGGCTAGATATTAAGCTCAATGGTGTTTGATTTTAGAGTTTCCTGGATGAAGATCATATATCTAGGAACTAGGTTAAGGTTTCTAATGATCAATTTACAGAGATATAATGGGGAAAGGTAGGCATGATCAGTGACAGAAATAATTTGTCGAGTTGGTGAAAAGATGAAAAGATAGAATATCAAAATGAGCATGTAACCATGAATTCATTCATCAAGAAGAAAGAACACTAGCATGAAAATCTCAACAACACAAAGCATATAACCTGTGAATTCTATTTAAAACTCATGAGATGATCACAAGAAAAGCATAGAGATGATAGGAAAAGAAATATCAGAGAAAACACTGTCACATAAACATATCACAAGAATCCCAAGATAATAACTACAACTGTCTATTATATTACTGAAAAATGTGCACTAGCTCCAAAGCTATGATTCAAAAACATCCCACCTATAATACGTCGAAATCTGAAGTATTTATACAATTATTTACAGAAAAATATCTTGAAACAAGATTCAAGATTTGTTACAAAAATTCATAAAAATAGTTAAATATGCTAAAAATATCATTTGGATGAGCTCTGGTGCTGTTCTGGACATTCTGGTGTAACTAAGGCCTCGAATAGACATTTCCGTTAATCATGTTGGCTGATGAATTGCACTATTTTTCCACCTTTTACTACATTCAGTCTTGAAAATTGTTGTAATGTATGTGTAATGGTGTCTCCTTTTGCTGTTTAAAATGTGCTGAAAGTGTCCTCAGTGTCCATTTGTTTGATTTTATTATTTCAGTTTTAACAATTTCCCCTTTTTATGTTAATTTAATTCCATTTATAGAATTTTGAGAAATTTTGGGAGATAATAATATGTCTGCAACAAAGGGGGGCCGATTCTTTAGAATTGTGAATGGATGCACATGGAGGGGCCATGTGGTAGCTGGGGATTGGAGGAAATGAACATAATCGAGACAGTGAGTTATATCAGCTATGTGAATGGAGGCCGGGGGAATGGAATGGTAAGTAGGAGCAAGATTAGGCGGGTGGAGTGTGAGGATGAGTAGTTTTCGGAGGGGGGTAGGAGTGGTATACGATTTTGAGAAGGAGGGGAGTGCAAAATCATGTAGGAGGGACATGTAATAGTGGGGCCAATGGGAAAAACCACTTTTCGGATCCCCCTCTCGCTGCTAAAGGGAAACATAGCCGGGGGGGGGGGGGGGGGGGAAAAGGCCTTGGGAGTCTTCCGATGGAAAGTAGGATTGCAATCGGGAGTGGGGAGGTTTGGGAGGTTTAAACATGGGTGTACCTGACAACCAATCACAATACATTACATAAAATATTGCATCTGCCAGGACTTTCTCGCATTGACGGGAAGTGTTAATCGTAGACTCGGACCTGAAGCTATAACAAATTGCAACATAAAAAATATCATGTCCAGAGGGGTCTTACCACATCACAATCTCAACTGGTAGAGGGATCTTGTGGGGGAGGGACTTAAGATTGATGTGGTCCCTGATTGGAATATCACAATCGACGGGGAGACTTATCTTAATCGGCGAGGGGAGAGAAGGGCTTATCGCAGTCGGCGGGCGGAGACGATATTGAAATCAGTGGAAGGGGAAGGGTTATACGATATTGGTGGGTTGGAGAGTTTGCGATATGTCAATATCACAATCGCAATAGGGAAGGGGAGATGGGCGACTGGTTGTATCGACTTTATGTGATATGTGGTAGTGGGATTGTGTGATATGGCGACACGTGGCCTGTGGATTCCAACCCTTTAAAAGGGACTTTGACAATGGTTTCTAAGTGTTAAAGGGAATGTGGCTAGAGTTAATATCAAATGGACTTTTGGCTAGAGTCAAAATATTAAAGGGGTTTAGGCTAGAGCTTGGGAATTAATATGAACAAAGGGAAAATGGATTAAGGTTGGAAAAAGGAAAAATTGCAGTCATGGGTCCACGAGACAAGTCAAATTTAATCTGAAAGTATTATAATTTGATAAAAAATTCTTTCAACAATATGAAAGATAACATTTGATCACGGATATTATTCAACCCTAACATACAACACAAAAAATGTGTCAATTAATGGGGAGTTGGGAAGACGTATGTAATGAATATTTTCCTTCTTTTTAATAACCAATTCAACTGTCTTAAAAAAACCTCTACTTACATCAAGATCAACTAATGCCCTTGAAATTGACTTATATATTTCTATAGACAAAGGTATCATCCATGATAATAATTTTTCCTAGTTTGTTGTCTATTATGCATGAATCTTGGATAGTCCAAAATTTTGTTGGGAGCCCTAGAAGTTTTATCCAAATCGGGGTTCTTGACATGGTATTGTCCCTAGCATAAAAAAAGGGTGGAGGGATTTTATAAAAAATTAATACATGTCCATAAACCAAACTTATTTTAATATATAAACCACATCTTCTTCCTTGCAAAATCCAAAACCAATCCATCCTCTTACTACTAGGTGAGATGCTAGTATATATCTTAAACTTGTACCCTAGATCTATTTTTCTATCCCATAAGGTAGTTAATACCTACCCTCTTTCCAAATAAATTTCATGTTAAAGTCCATCTTGAAAGGTCAAGGATTTGGTTGAATGAAATATATTACGGCAAAACTAAGAACACACCCTTCCTTAACTTCCAATGAACTTATATAATTTTTTCTTTCTTTGATTGACACCCTCTCGATACTAATCTCCCTACAAGTGAATCAAGTTAACTCTTGAACCTATGAACCCAAAACATTCCTCATACACCAAGAAAGCCACTTTTTCCTTCTACACTTATTCAACATCACCTTTTGTCATTAGGTGTAGAGATTTCAAGCATGCAAGAGGGCATTTTTTTCCCTAAACATTAGCTCTAAAATTGGTGGAACTAGTTGGAGGAAATACACCTATAGACATCGCCTATTTAGGAGGGCCCATATTGAATTTTATAAAACTTGGAAATATTGAGAATTTGTACTACAAATATTATTACTACTCATGTCATTTGACCAACTCAAACAACCCTTATCTTCACATTGTATAAAGTATGCAAAAGTGTGCTTAACCATCTAAAAGATCATGTTATTACATTATTCATGGACCCTATTATATGGATCTTCTATTACTTATTCATGAGCTAATTAAATTATTTTCTTATCTTTGGACAACATATCATTGTGATTCACTTTGGAGTTTCCTCTCCCCCAATTTTAGGGTATGCTAGTTAAACTTAATGATAAGCTTGGCAGGACTATATTTTCATCATGTCCAATATATCACCCCAATTAGGGCGAGGAATCAAATTGGTAACTTCACATAAAGGAATGCCTTAAATAGAGAACCCAATTACCATCTATCCGACACCCTATAGACATATATATATAATAAATGTTATGCATATCATATTAAAAAATTGAATTGAAAAAAATAAAGCATGTTACAAAAAATTCCAAGCACAAGTACATAACTATATGTATTATCATGGCTTTAATAAAATTTAAATTAAAATATTTCTATATAGAGATGTGAAATTTATATATAATATAAATAAAATTATTAATAATCATCATAGATCCATCTTGTTAATAAAATACAATATAAAAATACACTGAAAAATAATATTTAATTCATACACTAGACATAATATTTATATGGAAAACCCTATTCGACGAAAGACCAAAAATAAAGGGATTAGTAGATTTTTTATTACAATAAAAATAAAATATTACATTTCACCTGCTTCATTTTTTTCCACTTCTTTTTACTCACACCCTTGTAATAATAGATTTCATTACAATACCATGGGTTACTGATATCATGGGTGCAAACAACTTTGACTTTGATTTGGTTTCACACCTAACAATATCCAACCTGAGACCAAATAGAAGCTTGAGTGTGTAGGTTTTAACCCTGCATAGAAATTACTTACAAAGGAATTCTTAAAAAAAAAAAAAAGATATACAATGGCGAAACCATAAAAAATACACACAAATATTTTCTCTTAGAATCCAAAACAAGGAAAACTAGATTGATTTTTCATTTTGTTCCTTCCAATTTTACAATTCATTATATTCATGCTAAAGTATTCGTAAACCCCAATCCATTAACCCTGGATTAGAACATAACCATAGTTCCCTTGACTAGATCTACAAAAATTCCATGGGAAAAACCATCATGCCAAAAACCATGCACAAAAAGTATACGCAAAACCATGGGTGGGTCCACCCACCATCCTTGGGTCTTCCCCCATATTTGTGTCTACCCAACCATTATTGGGTCCATATAATTTCTTTTCCCAGGGCACTACCCCTAACTCTGTTCATGTAAACCACCTGGCAGGGGGGTCTGCCACCACCCTGTGACTGACACAACATAACAATGCATGGAGCTAGTCATGGAAATTATATAACACATACCCAACACTCTCCCACTTGTTGTTTTCTTTCTAGATAGGGGGCTACATGAGTGCATAGTCATTGGTCTAAGGTTGCAATTCCCATTTTTTTTCTACATCAAGAAAAATTCTTAGTGCTCACAAAATTTGTCAATGCATTTGCAACATTCTTCAAAGTGTCCAGCTTTACCAACAACACCTTTTGTCTTCAACCCTATCCTTCACAAAGTGATACTGAGCATCAATATGCTTTGTCTTCAAATTACAAGAAATGTTCTTTCCCAAGAAAATTGAACTTTGGCTATCACAATTTATCCTTATAGCTTGTTGTACCAACCCCATATTTGAACACAATCTCTACAACCAAATTTATTCCTTGCTTGAATAAGTGATTGTCATGCATCATTCTATGTAGTTGAAAGTTACTACAAAATATCTTTTTTCTCATCTAATTGCATGCTCCTACAAATAGGTTAAACACATACCAACTTGTAGATCTTCTCTGATCCAAATCTCTAGCCTAGTTTGCATCAAAAAAGCTGCATATATCCAACAGTCTATCCAATCTTGGTCTTCCTTGTTAGCACAAACCATAATTACTAGTGTCGTACAAATACCTGAAAACCCACTTCACTATTGTCCCATTATCCTTCCTTGGTTTTGACATAAATTTGGTCAATACTCCCACTGCATGTGCCATGTGTAGTCTGGTACAAACCATTGCATACATTAGGCTACCAACTACACTAGCATATTGAGCACGAGACATGCCCTCTTTCTCTTCATTTTTCTTGGGACATTTTTCAACATATAACTTTATACCTATAGGAATAGGAACCTTCATCGATTTGCTATCTTGCATATTAAACATCTGCAATATTGTCTTGAAATAATTCCTCTGGTTTAACTAGAGCTTCCTCTTTCTCGATCTCATTTAATTTCCATGCCCAAAATATAGTTCGTAGCACCAAGATCCTTCATGTCGAATTTAGAGGAAAATTGAGTCATCACACCCTGGATAAATTCTCTATCATTTCCAATCAATAACATATCATCCACATATAAGGCCAAATAAATAACATGATCACTAATTACTTTAAAATGCACACAATGATATTTTTTTCTCATGTGAAGTGAAGTCCCTATATATATGTATCAAATTTTCGATACCGCATCCCTGGTAACTACTTTAACCCACACAAAGACTTTTTAAACTTGCATACCAGTTATTTCTTACTCTTCACCACAAATATTTTTAGTTTCTTCATGTATATTTCTTCTTCCATATCCTCATGAAGAAATGTTATCTTCACACCTATCTTTTCTACCTCAAAATCAAAAGCAACAATAACAATAAAATTACTCTAATTGAATCTAACTTGGAAACAAGAGAAAATATATCAATGAAATCAATTCTTGGCACCTAGGAATAACATTTCTCTACTAATTAAGCTTTTTTTTCCTCCACTTTTCCTTATGCTGTCATATTATTCTTAAACACCCATTTTTATCCAATGGGTTTCCTTCTAGTTGACCATTCCACGAGATCCTAAGCCTCATTTTTGTCTAAATCTACCATTTCTTCAACCAAGGCCTTCTTCCAAAGTTTTCCATCCTATGAATCCACTACCTACTTAACAGTTCTAGGGTCATGATGAGTAATAAATAAATAAAAAATTGAATAGAAATAAAATGGACTATACCTCTATGGTTTCCTTCTCTCTGGAACTGATCTCCTCAAAACTAGAGTGTGTGGTTCTTACTCTTCTGATTCCTATTCTTTTGTACAATCTGATTCATCCTCCTTTAGTTAAAAATCTATATTCCTTGGTTCCTTTTCCTTTGGCAGGACTTCATGTTTAACAATAGATTTCACTTCTCTAAATACCACATCTCATCTATACACAACCTTCCTTATTTCTGGGTTCCAAATCTTGTAACCTTTTAAGTCGTCCTTATACCTAATAAATATGCACCTTTCACATTTACTATTCAACTTGGTTCTTTTCTCCTTTGGAACATGTACATATGCATTGTAGCCAAATACCCTAGGACGTTAGGGAGAGGGTTTCTTACATGCCATACCTCATGTGGAGTCTTATCCTCCAACACTGATGAACATAATCTATTAAACAGAAATCATGCAATATCCACTGCCTCTGCCCAAAATTCCTGCCCTAATATAACATCAATGAGCATGTTTCTTCTACTTTTCCATTAACGTCCTATTCATTCTTTCTACAACTCCATTTTGCTAAGCTGTGTATGAAGTAGTCTTCTGTCGTGCTATAGCACACTTCTTATATAACTCTTTGAATTCCTTCTTGCAAAACTCCCCACCATTATATCTCCTCAACACCTTAATATTCTTCTATATCTAATCTTCCACTAAAGCCTTAAATACTTTAGACCTGTCAAAGACTTCATATTTCTTCCTAAGGAAATATATCCATGTATTCCTCGAGAAGTCATCTATAAAAAATACATAGTACATAGATTTACCCAGTGATGGAACCGACATAGGTACAAACACATCACTGTGCACAAGCTCTAATATCCCTTTTTCCCTCTTATAACTAGGAAAAAAACTTACCTGATTTTGCTGTTCATATACAAAATGTTCACATAAATCGAAATCCATAGAGAAATTAGACATACCTTCTATCATACCAATATCATGTAGTATTAAAAGGCTCTTCTCTCCAATGTATCTCAATGTTTGATTGCAAAACATAGTATTTTCACCAGAGACTACATTATTTTCTACTCCACTTTTAGGAATCACAAAACTCTTACACTCATTAATAACAATAATTACTAGAAACTTGTACAAAGTTTTGATCCAAACTCCCCTCATCAATACTAATGGTCCTCGAACCATGTTGCAAGTATCATCCTCAAAAACTATGTTTACACTTGCATCATCCATCTTGATCACATAAATTACATAAATCAAAATCCATAAAGAAATTAGACATACCTTATATCATTTTAATTACCATGTAGTATTCAAAGGCTCTTCTCTCCAATTTGTCTCAATATTTAATTGCAAAACATAGTATTTTCACTAGATACTGCAATATTTTCTACTCCACTTTTAGGAACCACAAAACTGTTGCACTCATCAGTAAAAGTACTACCCAGAAACTTGTACAAAGTTTTGATCCAAACTTCCCTCATCAATAGTCGTGATCCTTGAACCATATTGCAAGTATCACCTTCAAACACTATTTTTACACTTGCATCATCCATCTTGATTACATAAATTACATTTCTGGACAATGCAGGAATGTGCAAATCACCAGGAAGCATTATAATGTTTCCACCTTGCAAATATAGCTTGACTCTTCTGCTACCTATGATTATGTTCTTCATGTCATCACCAAGGAAGACATCACCACTGTCATATTTCTTGTACTCGAAGAAACACTCCCTATGAGGATTCATGTGAAAGGATGCACCTGAGTAAATCTATAACACCCCACCCCACATTTACTCTCTTTTACAATCTCACCAGGGTAAACATGAGTTGAGAGTTACTATACATATATCCAAGTTCTAGTTATGGAAGTGGGGTATACTATCCCGAAACGTACTACAACCTCCTAGGGACACATGATCATCCAAATGTCAAAATAATTCCACTGGTGAACTTTACTTGAGATATAACTTTCTTTTTAACTCACTTTACAACCCATCCACACTGAAAAGTTGTCCTCCATGCAGCTACAACTAAAATTTTCTTGTTAAGAGGGTGTGGCTAGAAGCCCTGTTCTATATTTTTAGGCTAGTCTTCAGGCCAATTATCCAAAACTACCTAGAATTCCGTCAACAAGTTTTGTGTGTTTATATGCTCAATTCCAAGATCTTCTCTTTCTCATAACTTGTCCAACACATGTGAAACATTTAGACAAACACTTTGTAAACATCACACTTGTAGGTCATTAATGTATATCTATTTACTGACTTATTAGTTTCATCAGAGGTTCATCAATAAGGCTTACTGCACTCTTTTGCGAGCTGCAACAACACATATTAGCTCATGCATTCAAATATATAACCAAGAGCCTGTCAAACCATGGAATAGAACCATAACAAGAGCACACCATATAATGAGAAATATACCATGCATGTAACCAACATTTAACCAAAATGAAGCCATGAAAAAACAACCATAAAATTACACATTAAACCATAACATGTTCTCATTTATCTCAATAATAAGTACACACAATAACATATGCATAATGCCAACCAAGTCAAGGACTTCCACGTACCATCCAACCATAGATTGGGCTAAATCAAATCTTTCTTTTAGCCAATCACCCTCGTGCCATATTCCAAGCATGAATGTGGAATCACATGGGATAAACAAAACACAACAAAATAGGGAAGCTAGAGGTTAAACCAACTTTACCCTTAAGCCACCATGATTTCACCTAAACCAATACAAAAATCACCAAAACAAATACAAGCTTGGATGTCTCATGATTCATTTACCATGCCAAGAGGAATTTTCCAGTGTCCACCCACTTATCAAGAGCTTCCTTGAGAAAACCATATCCACCCTCAACCCTTGGAATTTTCGTGATACCACCTCAACTGGATCCAAATCCACTAGCAATCCAAAGCTCAACCAAAATGAAAACCCACTACACCATGGATATCAAGGAAATGGAAAAGAAAAGGACATACATCATTATCAATCTAGGGAAAGACCATTCCAATGATAACAAACATGAAAAATAAACCAATGAATAAACCATACATTCACATCCAAACAAGATAATCAAACATGAAACCTCTTACCTGCAAAATCCTCTTTCTGATTTTTCTTTCCTTGCTTGATTTGTACCCTTGCTTACTATTATCCAATCTTCTTCTTGTGATCCCTTGCTTTCCTTGCTTTCTTGATTTTGTCTTCCTTGTTTCCAGGTGTTCTCTCTCTCCCCCTCCCTCCTTGTCCAAGTGATAATGCTGAAGCGAATACTTGAATGTTTGCTCTCTTTTTATTTTTCTTTTCTTTTTCTTTTCCTCAATTTCCCTTGCATGCATATTCTTGCCTCTTCGTATTCCTTTTCTCTTATTTTATTTTATTTCTTATATTAAATTTCCATTTATTTTATTTTCTCTTTACCAATTCCAATGCCAATTCCAACTTCCATAGACAATAAATAATTAACCACAAGTGATTCCCATTGTAATTCTTTTCCCTTCCATTCAGATTGAAATACATGTCCCATGACCTTGGTCTTATTTTTTTCTTTAATGTCCTTTATTACATGAAACTTTAACCCAGGGTTGTTAAAAACCCCTACCCCTTGGGGGAACACCATCCTCGGTGTTCTATGACACTTATGCCAAGACATACTGCGTATGGAGCTTTATAAGCACAACTGAATAGAGAATTTACAATTAAAAACTGTTGAAAACATGACAAAATACCTCTTATTGGAGCTTTATAAACACAACTTGATGCAGTATTTATGATGATAGACACACAGACATACACACACACATACACACAGTCTCACACACACATACACACAGACACACAGACACACACACACACAGAGGTGTGCGCACACACACACACACAGTCTCACACACACACACACACACAACAAACCAAATTTTATTTAACCAAAAAATAAATAAGGATATAATTCCTACATCTGATCAACCATCTCCCATGTAGCTGCTTCAGGCCCAAAGTGCTTCCATTGCACTTTAACCTGCTCTATTGATCGATTTTGGAGTATGAGCATCTTCTTCTGTAGGATGCATTGAGACTTTGGATGGAACTCTCTTTCTAGTTCCACCTACAATACAAAACAATCAATCAGATGTTCAAAATCATGTACATATCTTTTAAGCAATGAAACATGGAAATCATCATGGAATTTCACTAATGGAGGCAAAGCAAGTCTGTAGGCCACTTGTGCAATCCTACGAAGAATCTCAAAAGGCCCACAATACGGAGGTGCCAACTTAGCACATGATCAAATCCTCAAGGAGGTCTTCTTGGGCTTGATATGCAAGAACATGTCCTCTCCAACTTGAAACTACTTGAATACCCTATGTTGATCTGCATAACTCTTTTGCATGTCCTGCACTTCCCTAAAATTCTTTCTAAGAGATTGCATAATCTACTCCATCTCTCTCAACATATCTTGTACAATCAACACTGTGCTCACTTAACCACTCCAACTGATAGTGTATTACAACTCCTCCCATGTTGAAAAATGTGTAACTAGGTTTAGTCTTCATAAATATGAAATGTAATTTTGATTCTTGTTTATTTTCAAATGAAATAAAAATTATCATTATTATTTTTGGAGCATGGGTTTCATGCTCACATTGTTTTATTTTAGAGGTCAATCACTAATTGAGTGCTTCTAGGGTTTGTCCTAGGTCAAGTAAAAAATAGTCATTTTCATATGTTGAAGACCTCATTGGGGACATTGTAACGTGTAAAATGAATTATTTTTGTATTTTAAAGTGTAAAAATACCTTCCAATACCAAATCGGCCTAACTTCTAAGAAGTCGGCCTAATTTGAGGAGCCATGTCCACCTTAGAAGCCTATATAAAGGAGAGAACTCGACCTCCTTTGGACACACATTCACTTCTCATCATCTAAGAAAAGGATAAGCACAAGAAAGCTAGTGAAGAAGGAGAAGGATGGATAAGCAAGGTTTTTGGGCTACTTCTCTCTCACATGTGTGAAGAAGGAAGCCTAGGGTTTACTACTTCAAGGTTGAAATTCTCAAGTTGCAGGAAGAGGATCAAAGTTGTTGGAAGAGGAGCCTAATAGGTCACCTACCAGCCATAGACAAGGAAGCAAGCCAAGAGGAATTGATGGGAGGCCTTGGAAGGCTAAATTTTGCTCACACATGTGGATGCAGTAGCAATTGTAAGGTTCGAAAATTTCAAACCTACAGTAGAGGTTGAAATTTTGAAGTTGGGGGTCGAAATTGTGCTACCTGAAGAGATTTAACTAGATTTGACTTGGAAAAAAGGAATCACATCATCAAGGAGGTTGAACTTAGCCTTGGAAGGGTATTGTTTTATGTCTTACAATTCGTCAATTGAAGAATCTATAAGAAGAGAAGATATTTACAGGTTTTCCTCTCAAGTGGAGAGGTTTTGGCCCTGGCTTGTAGCCTATATTATATGTTCCTGTGTACTATTTTTCTTCTTGTTTTCGCAGTTGTTTGATTATAATAACAAACATAATAATAATATAAGAAGGTAATAAGTAAGAAGAGTAAAAAGACATCACAATTGATTATCAAGAAAAGAGAAATCATCTTAACTACTTCCCTATATATTTCTCAATATAGTATCGGAGCTAATGTTGGCTAAGGGCATGATGAAGATCTCTAATACATTGAAGAAGTTCTTTAAGAAGTGTTCAATGGCAAGTCATATCAAGAAGGGCATTAAAGAACTACGGGATCTCATATTTTCTGTCAAGAAGGATATGGCCAAGAAATCTACAAAAGATGAAGGACTATTCTCAGTACTTATTGTCACATTTGAAGATGAGAATATTTGGGTGATTGATAATGGAGCATCAAGATATATGACTGGTGAGCATAAGAAACTAAAGACATTATGAAGAGGAAAATCTTCTTACTCCATTGAGCTTGGTGACAAGAAGAGTTATCCCATGAGAGGAATTGGATCAACCTCGATAAAGTTGGAGAATGGAGAAAACATTCATCTCAACAACATCATATTTGTTCCAGATTTGCATAGGTATCTACTTTCCAGTTCATGTCTAGAAAATAAGGGAGATAGAATTTCTTTCATAGATGGAAAGATTCTAGTATGGGATAAAAAATCTAACATAAAAAATGCAAAGATGATTAGGATCTGTTAAGGAAGATTCTACAGATTGTTGACTCCCCTCTCTCAAGCTTTGGTTCATGTTGAAGTTATCCCATGTGAACTTTGGCATAGAAGGTTTGGTGACCTTCACTACAAAATCTTACCAACCCTAAATTCAATGGTGAATGGAATCCCTGAACTCTAGGAGGATCATGAAGAAGTATGCAAGGGATGTGCATTAGATAAAAATACCAAGAGACCATTTGGAAGTAGTTCTTCAAGGTAAAAATAAATTCAGGATCTCATTCATTCCGATGTTTGTGGTCCTGTGTCCAAAGCATCTTAGCGGTCACTTATATTATGTAGAATTCGTTGATAACCATTCAAGGAAAATTTGGGTTTATCTAATGAAATCACAGGATGAAGTATTAATCAAATTTCAAGAATTCAAAGCTGAAGTGGAGAACCTTACAAAAAAGAGAATAAAGATATTAAGGTCTGATAATATACCTCAAAGGAAATCATAGAATTCTATAAGGAGTCTAGGATTAAGAGGGAGCTAATAGTCCCATACAATCCCATACAAAATGGAGTTGCAGAATGAAAATATCCATCTATTGAAGAAAGTGTAAAAGCCATGCTACATGATCAAGATTTGCCAAATTTCTGTGGGGTGAAACAATTAATATTGTTGTATACATTCAAAAACAAAGTCCCCATAGGTCACTAGATAACATGACCCTCGAATAAGCATTCACTAGGAAGAAACCAAGTGTGGAACAACTCCAAATTTTGGTTGTCCTATTTATATTCATATACCAAAGGACAAGAGAAAGAATTTGGATCCTTCAGGCATGAAGGGAACATTTGTTGGCTACAACAATCCTTCAAAGGCCTATAGGATATATATAAAGGAAGGTCACTGAATATAAATTAGTAGATATGTGATATTTGATGAAAGTATTGCATTCAAAAAATCAAAGGATCTCCCGATGGACTTTAATGGTGAAGAACTTCCTATGTTCGTAGAGGAGGGAACTAGGGAGGAGGAAGAATCAAATCACAAAGATGAAGGTCTTATGAACCTGTGAAACCTGTGGTCATCCCAAAAACTAGAAAGTGACCTAACTAGATGAAATATACTTTCTTAGATGTAGAGGGAAAAGGAGAAACGAAGGGCACATTTAGGAAAAGTAAAAAGCCCAAAAGATATTCTAGGTATGAAGCATACATGATGAAACTAATAGAAGTAGAGAAATCCACCTTTGAAGAGGTTGTTAAAAATTAAGAATGGAAGGATTCTGTTAATGAAGATTATTAATTGATAATGAAAAAATTCATTTGGGGGATCGTACCTAGACCTGAATATAAATCCGTAGTGACTTCCAAGTGGCTATACAAGATTAAACATGCTGTAGACTAAAGTATTGTTAAGTATAAGGAAATATTTGTGGCTAGGGGATTCTCTCAACAAAAAAGCTTCAATTATGAAGAGACAATTTCTCCCATAGAAAGGTATACAACTATACATTCTTTGGTCTCTTTGGAAACATCGATGGGATGGAATATTCATCAAATGGATGTCAAGGATGCATTTTTAAATGGAACAATTAATGAAGAAGTCTATATAGAGAAAACCTTGGGATTTGAAGTCAAATATAGAGAGGTCTATGTTTGCAGGTTGAAGAAGGAATTATATGGCCTTAAGAAAGCATCAAAGGCATGACATGCCAGGATGGATACATACCTACAAAGATTGGGCTTCACAAAGAGTTCTGTTATTCAAATATCTATATCAAGGCTGTGAAGAATGAGCATGTAATCATTCTTATGTATGTGGATGATCTTCTCTTGACAGGTGTGGAAGGTCGAATCCATAAGTGCAAGAAGAAACTAGCAAAAAAATTTGACATGAAGGATCTAGGAATGATGCACTACTATTTGGGACTGAAAGTTTGGCAGGGGCCTAATGAGATTTATCTGGGTCAAGGAAAGTATGTCATCGAGATGCTGAAGAGGTTTGACATGATGGATTGCAAACCTATGACAACCCCCATGATCACAAAATGGAGTTCCGAATCGAACCTAGTGGATCTGACCAGGTATAGACAATTGATTAGCTCATTGATGTACTTTGTGAATACTCGACCAGACATATTTTTTACAGTGAATGTTCTCAGCTAGTTCCAAGTTGAGTCGAAGCATGATCATTAGATAGAATCCAAGCATATACTCAACATATCTACAAGGAACAATCCACTACTGCTTGAAGTGTGATAGGAAGAATGATGTCCACTTGATTGGATATACATATTTTGACTAGGGAGGTAGTGAGCAAGATGGAATCAGAACTACAAGAGGATGTTTTAGTTTGGGGTCCCCATGGTCTCATGGAAGAGCAGAAATCAAGAATCAGTTTCTTTGTGTAGTGATGAGGCTGAATATATTCCAACCTATGAAGTAAGCGTAGAAGTTTTCTAGTTGAGGAAGTCGTTGTCTAAATTATTTGAAGGATTCATGGAAATAAAAAGCATATAAATAACAAGTATCACTACAAATGGAAGCTAGTACAAGACTGTGTATTACAACTACGGTATATCTCCACTAATGAGCATGTAGCTGATATATTGCCAAACTATCTTCCTAATAAGAAGCTTGTGTATTTGAGACAAGCTTGGCTTGGTTGATATATCCTCCCTAGTTGAGAGGGAGAGATAGGAACATCATTCTTGTCTTCATTTGGGAAGAAAGAATGGAGGATTGGGTAACCATCTAGCATCTGATATTCTTTGAGGATGGGGTAGGGCATCCAAGATAAGAGTAGTTGTAGAGGAATGATATTATTTGAGTACTAGGTATCCAATATAAGAGTAATCTTGGAGGGACATACTCTTTGAACACTCGGGTGGGGTATGTGCCTTGAGAGACTGATCCGAAGATCAAAATTGGGCTCAAAAATAAATGTGCTCGGAATCTCCCGAAACTAGCATCAGGTCGTTGTTTTCATCATCATAATATCAATGCCACTTGAATCGCCTCAATCTGATGTCGTATGACAAAGTTACGATGTTATAAAGTTTTTGACTAATAACGAAAAAATTGTAGGTTGGCTGAATGGGTTGCTGACAAGGCAGTCAGTATTGCTAATGTCATGATGATGTTAGCATGCTAACTAGGCTTACAGAGGGAAAATCATAGCTTGCCAAGTGTCGACTCCATACAGGATGTTGTGGCACTATTTTATTGGTTCATGGTGGTTTGGGTGGCCCAATAGGAGGTCACCACATGGCAACTCATTATTGGTCAAAATTTTGTTAACAGGCCTGAAGGCCTCGGTGGGGGTTGAACCTGTGACCTATTGCAACAAAGTCCAATGCTCCACCACTACGCCACCAGTTAGATCTTAACCATATGGGCACTAATTTATATTTGAAGTCAAATTTTTTATGCATTTGGGGAGAGGGGCCAGGCGTTAGCCCTTGCCCCTGGTCATGTCTCCGTTCATCGAATCATGACGAAAGTGGAGCGAGGCAAGGATTAGCCATGGCCCTAGGTTACATGCTATGTCCACAAGACCTCTGGTGAGAGTTAGCAGAGGGGGGCGGGGACCAGCACCAGCTCTTGGTCATGACACTTGCCACATGCTCTAGTGCTAGATGAAGGGTGCTACTGGAGCAGGGGCGAGGATTTAGCCCCACCGCCCAGTGCTATGGTGTAAAATATGAATTGGCATGGATTTGAGTCTGAAGGGGCGAAAATTAAGGCCCGACCCCAAGTTAGAACATCGATGCGTAACCGAAGGCGAGATTTTTAGAGGTTAGCTCGATGGGGGCGGGTAGTTGGCCTGACTTCTCGACCACATCACCAACCATATGAACCTATTCCAATGGTGTATAGGGCTTAGCTCGAAGGGTGCGGGAATTTGGCCCTGACCCCCGATAACATAATTGTACTCATGAACACATGCCTAAGAGAAAGGTGCCAGTGTTGGTAGGGGCAGAGTGTTGGCCCCAACCCCTGGCCTCATGGGCGCCATATGGCCCAGTTGTTTCACACAATGGTTATTGGGAATTTTAATGAGGCAAAAAAATGCAACTGTTGTGGGTGAAGTTGTCGCTTCCAAAACTGTGAAAAGGGAAACAATGTCACTCAATTAGCAGGATTTGCCAAATTGTGGGACATATAGCAGAGCTTGGATTTTAGAAGCATAACTTGATCAATTTTGAACCTTTTTGAGCTCAAGAAGAGCCTAGATGGGGGTTTTTGAGTGTCCTAGATTCAATAGAAGCCTTAGTTTTATGAATTGAGCACTTTATGATGGAATTTTTGAAGGATTGAGTATTTTAGTGCCAGAGACAATAAGAGGTTACAAAGCAATTTTGAAGGCATTTTGAGCAAGGACAAAACCTTGTAGGGGTTTTACAACCTTCTTATTTCTTCTGCAGCAACTGTGAACTTTGTAGTGTAATTTTTTTAGCCTTTTTTCCTGTTAATGGTGCTGGACCCACGAATTAGACCTCAGATCGTTTGGTGTAGGAGTCCTAGCAGTGGGTCATAAGATAATTCCCTGACCGTGATGTGTCACATAGGCAAGTAGAATAACTTTGTCAGTAGCAAGGGTGTGACTGATGCAATGAGTCAAGGAAGGTGTATGAGAGTTTCCAACACTTCGAAGGGGGAAGGACGTGAAGGTGAGTTCTAGGTTGAAAGGGATCAGTCCCAACTAGGCTAGGAACACACAACACAAAGGACATGCATAGCTTCTGATGAAGCGGTCCACTCGGATGTGAAATTCACATCATATAAGGTAAGATAACGCGTACAACAATCACGGATCAGTCCAAGATGAGTGCGAAGGTTGCTATGGCAAGGTTCAAGTGAAAGGTATGTTTGATGTATGACAGAGCAGTCGACACGGACGATGACAACATTAACAAAATATGCAACACATTAACAACAAGTTTCATATAATTTCATGTGAATTAGTTCATACACAAGCATGTAAGTTAAACAACATATATCATTAAAGAAACTGGAGCAATCCAACTACAATAACAACATATGCATGAAAATGTGCTAGCTCTTATTATATAAATAAGTGTAAGTCACAATCATACAATACATCCATGTGACCCTGCTAGCCTCAACAGTGGAATGTTACAGCCACATCCACCTACTCCTCCAAAGAGATGTACTAGCTCTGTGCAGTGGAGAAGCTAAGGCCCGTTACAATACTTTCCAATCCTTCTTCAAGATAGTCTTAGTAGAAGCTTGGCTGACTAAAATCCTATACAATGAGTTATGAGGGACTATTTATAGCAAAGGGTGGGGTAACCCTTAACATTCCCCTTTGTGACCATTAAACTACCCTCATGACTCTTCACCTACTCTATGACTGTTACATCCACTCTTGACATTTGACTTACACTTGACATGACTCAACATTACAATGCACATGTACCCATGTGAAAAATGGCTTGGGCAAGCCAAAATAGACATCATCCGGACTTTGACAACCATAGAAGTCCAATTTCTCGACATCCTCATGCTGATCAACAATGACATATTGATGCCAAGATTGATAGTCCTTGAGAGTGTCCATGTGTTTTACTGTGAGATATGTCTAAAATCTGAACCTTGCCTCCATAGCATCTGGGTACACTAATCGGGCTTCTCTATCCAACTCGTTTGTGAGCATGTGCATCATTGTATTCAGTGTGGTGGAACCAACAAAATACTTCACATGATGTCTGCATTGATACACAAGTTTGGGCTGGTGGTAGTGCGTATCAACTCGTCGAAGTACGAGTCAAGTTCTTGTCGGACCTACTTCTTGGTCTTTGCCTATGTGAGAGTCCCAAGTGATGGGATCACATGATTGTGCACTATGACTTCCATGCTTTTGAATATTCATGCATGGGAAGCCTGTATGCTAGTGATGAGTTGCGATAGGTATTCATAGTTACGGATCTAACTCCAGATACGTGGTTGCAGCTTGAGCGCATTAACCTTCATCATCTTTGGCAAGTGAAGTGGGGCTCCCTTGTACTTCATTCTCCATGCTTGCATGTTATCAACAACTCGCTGACCGCGAGAAGTTCCCACTTCCAATTTCTTCAAGATGTGTGCTCTTCTCGCAAATCGATGTTTCCATCCGTGGAGATGAACGACTTCTTGATGCATGATACTAAACTTGGAGTACAATGCTTGCATAACTATGTCCAATGAAAATACTTCATCTAGTATTGCCTTCTTCAGTTTAGCTCGGGTGGACATTGTCACCAAGTGTCCTCCCTGCTTGGCCACTTGTAGTTCCTTCGCCATTTGCTCATTCTTAGCTATGAGAAAATGAACACTCGAGCTAGTGGCTTCAGCATACACTCTAGTTGCATTGGCCAAAGCAGCTGGATGCTAGTGCACATCAGTCACGATCACTTGTTCTTCAAAGTGTGTAGGGGATGTTTGGTCCTCCGGATTCAGTAATCTCTGAGACTGCACAAATCTGTGATGAGATTCATCAAAGGAGATGTTGTGCATCTCTACTTCCAGATGACCACAAAGGATCTCAGTGCCTCCTTGGTCATTTGAGACTTTCTCATCATCAGGATGTAATGAAGTAGGTGAGTTGACCTCTTTGTGATGAGGCATGAGGTTGGTATCATGTTCCAACTCCTGCTGCTCCATGTCTGCTTCAACTATTCAAGCGTCTATTCTATATCATGAGCAAAGTCTTTCCCCTGTGATGGCTCACCCTATTTTCCTAATGCCAGCTATTCATATGAATCAACTACTTGTAAGGGTGCTGCTTCGTCTGTCTGCATGTGGTGTGCCCCTTGTTGAATCTTCTGCTGCTGCGCTTCCTTCTCCTATTGGTGCAGATCTTGTTCTTTCCAAAGTTGCTTCCTCAGCTCATGCAACTCCTTCTTTGCTTCTTCCATTCTCTTCTTATCCCTCTGCATTCATACGATTCTCTTGTCATGCTGCTGCCTCTTCGCCTGAATAGCTATAGCTACTTGTTCTACAAGTGGATATGATCGAAACTTGTAGCTTTTCTCCTCCTCCATTTGGTCGGAAATCTTCCTCTTTCTTTTGTTGCACACAGGTATGCTTGGCTCTGCTTCTGCTACTACTGTTGCTACTGTTGGTGTTCTTCATGATGCTATTTCATGCTGCTTTTCTAACTACTCTACAACGAAGATAACCTATTCATTGGGTCTGGAGAAATTGTCACAGTATCTCCACGAGTCCTCCTCAATCCAATGACATGCCCCATGGATCCAGTTGAACTGAACTCTCACATAGTGATCCTTCACAATGCAATGTGGGTCATACGAGTTGAAGCTTCGAAGGTCAAAAGGATACTTCCTCGTCTTCTTTGCTTCGACATCCACTTGCTTGATACTCCAGATGGCATATAACCCAATCCACAACAGAAGAGCAGGCCAAGGTGGCTTCTTCTTCTGATGCAGTCTAGCTGTCAATCCTACCGAGATGTGGTACACTACTTCCTGCATGACAAGCACGTCCAAGGCGAACTTTGGCAGAACATGTGGAGACTTCTTTGTACTGAACACTCAGATGAACGTGTCGGATGGTGAGGCATACCAATCTGCAATGCCTAGCAATGCCTTCATCGCTTCCTTTGACATGTATGATGGATCCTATTTGAATATCAACTTGTACACTAGGGTGAAAAAATGGTTGGACAACCATATGATCACTCCTCTGAAGCTACATTCAAGCAACAACTTGAAAAACGTGTTCACAACAATCTTCATCAGTGACCACGCCCAATCCAGGCGCAGGAACTCATGTCAGGCACAAACTGCATCTAGAATGTAAGTGGACATATAAATCTCTACATGCATACCATTGGGTGACTGTTGAACCTTCGTGACTTGCTCCTTCAGTTGATGAGCCAGTATGTTGGACCAGTTGCATGGTCTTCCTTCTCTAGCTAGTTGGCCTAGTGCAACCACCCTACTCTGAGGGAAGGTCTTAGTGCTTGCTTGGCCACTCAATAGACATGCAAATATGACCAAGTATTGGTATGCCTTCCTCAATACCTTCATCTTATAAATCTGATTGGGTTTCATCCTGAAATGAGTTGGCTCCTTTAACCAATCCTTCAGAATGTCTTTGGAGTGGCCTCTGTTGTTGTGCAAGCTGAACGGGGGAGTCATGAAAGTCATGGGATCGATCATCTGATACATCTCATCATAATCTCATGCCTAGAATGTTGCAAGCTTCATCCCAATGACACTGCTCAAGGTCGTCGTCTTAGGGTCAGTGTGAGAGACAATCCAGTGAATCATGTCCGTCAATGGGAACCCAGGGTATCTGCATGCAATTCGGTACACGCCAGACTTATGAATGTTCACGTACACTTGACAGTCTTCAAGTTCTTCCCCAGAAGTACCTGCGAATATTTAATTCACCTCTTGTCACTTCAGTTTGATGTCCTTGTCTAGATACAACTTCGTATCTTCATAGATCGGCAAACTAGAGGACACTTGCTCTACTACTGCTCCAGCTACCATACCATCAGTGTCCTGAGATCTTGTTCTCTTGGAAGCCATTGAGACAAATTAACACCTGAAAGATTTGGAAATAAGTAGCATGCATGGCAATAAATATGTCAGTGAAAGCAAAGAAAATCTGAGGAAGGACACAACACATACCTGGGAATCTAATGAGCAAGATTGCACAAATTTCACTTGGAGGTTGAGTGACTGGCTTCCAGGATTGCGCAAAATGTAGTCTGGTTGTCTAGGAGGCTATACTGGCTATTGGATCCATGAAATTCATAATCCACTTGGGAAACTGGCTACTGGGTTTGCATAATGCGTAATCCCAACCGGGAAGGAATGCTGGCCTAGGGACATATTTGCACAATTTCTGGGCCAAGCAGCCACTATTCTCTAGGAATGCACAAAATAGACCAGGAGGCCAGTGCTGAGCCAAAGTGCGGAAATCTGGAGAGGAAGGTGAGCCTTCCTTCCCTAGATTGTACAATGCAGCCTTGGTGAAGGTAAAGATGGGCCAAGGTTGGGCTGACTCGCTGTGGTGAAGTAAAATTATGAGTGCAGACACAAAAAAAATCCTCTAGCCTGATAATGGGTCTAGCCACAACTGATACATTCTATGGAATATTTCCTTAGGTTAGAACCAATTAAGAGGGCCTACCTCTTAGTACTCTTATCCTGTTTGATGATGTCCTTGCTTGCTCGCTCCAGCTATCTCTCGCTTCCTTCTTCAAACACCTGAAACAAGTAAACAACAACCGTGATAATAGACAAATTGTAATTCAACCTTCTTAGCAAGTCAAGAAACATTAAGCCATAAATATGTAAGATGACAAATCATGTAGGAAATCACTCAATAGTTTCATATATATTGAAGCAAGAAGAGATTATAACCATTGTCTTGATGCTGTTTTTCTCCTCTGACAAAACCAAGTTCCCACACACTTATTCTAGCATTCCATGATGGCCTCAACAATAATAAGTTTAAGGCTCTTCCCTTTAGGCTTCACAGTAAACCAAATTCAAACTTTTACCTCACACAACTAGAGAGCTACAACTATGAATAGCTTTCTGTTTACTGCAAACTTAATTAGCACTAGCACACCAACATTAACACTAGCTTGTGCTTAACAGCACAAGAAATTAGTCGAGAAGTGAAAGAATGGCGGCAACAAGGGTTTTCAATAGGTTCGTTTCCTCTCAGCTCGATGCAGCTTGGGTCCGCTGCCCCCCCGCGGCGCTTCCTCTCCCAAGTCTGAACCTTGAGGTTGGCTGGCCCGCTCTCTGTTTTCTGCGCAGTTTATCTTGTGATCATTTCTCTACCGGTGGAGGGGCAGTCTTCAGCTTCGGCATCCTTCACCTGCGCGGCTTTTCCCATGATGGCTTTTGCCAGGAACCAAGCAGGGGTTTGTGCTCTGCCACGTTAGGAATCAACTTCCTGATTGCGGCACAGCAGGATCACCCTTCGCCTGAGGGCTTTCTTTCTTTTTCATTAACGCTGTTTTTCCCCGTTTGGGACCCCTCTCCCCAGAACCTTTTCAAGGCGGGAAGCTGGGTTACTCTGTATTTCCCTTCTCCCTCGTTTCGGTTCCTTTCCGAGCGTCTTTCAAGGATTGGAAACCTGAAAATGCTTCCAGGAAATCTCAGTCTTAGAATATCTGAAATACGCCTGCACAGGAAGGATGCGTGGCAATTGTTTGATGGAATACAACAAAGAGAATGGACTTATCAGAGTGGGTCTCAAAATAACTGGAGTGAGAAGCAGCTCCCGGTGGTTTCCCTGCCTCAGCTCAGCCAAATAGAAAATGCAACGGCTTGCTTCAGAGAGGCCCTGCCTCCTCTCAAGCCTTCCCTATTGACTGAGTGCGCTTGCCTCCCAACACAGGGAATAACATTGCAGGCACAGCTTGGGCCCCTGACAAACTTTTCCTGTAAAGGAAAGCAGATAGCGAAGCATTCTGAATCTTTCCAAATCTGTATAGCGCTTTTATCAGGAAAAACACTGCTTCAATGGGTGAGCTCCTCAGATCTCGTGCAGGACCTCAAGCAATGTCTGTACCTCAGGTTGGGGATTCCTTCTGCTTCTCAAAGGCTCCTCTTCAAAGGTAAACAACTTGATAATCTCCTGCCCCTCTCCTTTTACGATATTCAAAGAAATGCTTCCATTATTTTCTCTCTTCGCTTGAGAGGAGGGGCTGCTGGACAGTCTTCTTCAGCAACAGCTTTCTCTTACAAAGACGCTATCCATGCTCAGAAAACCAAGCATTCTACTGCACCAGCCCAAGCTCCAAAACCTTTTTTGGTAGAAAAGCTAGAGGAATCCCCCACCATTGAGGTTGTGCATCCAACGATGGACAGGCAGTTCCAGTTGTTTGCTGAATTCGGCATTATTTGCAGGTTCAATGGGCTTTGGCCAAGCACAACAGATCTCTACAAATGGGTTCACTCTAACTGGACCAACAACTGCAAGGTTCTCTTCTGTTCTAAAGGGTTCTTCATTGTAGTTTCTGTTGACAGTGAGGATTATGAAAAAGCTTTGACAGAGGGCCCCTGGTTTTGGGATTCTGCCGGGCTATTCTTAACCCCCTGGTTCCTAGATTTTGATCCCTCCACAACTGTCATTACCAAACTCCCCATCTGGGTCAGGCTTCCCAACCTCCCAGTTCATTTATGGCACTTTGTTGTATTTGAAGGAATCGGTAACTCCTTAGGCCGCTTTCTAGCTACAGACACCTCCAGAGGGGAAAAGGGCATCTACACCTTCGCCAGAATATGCGCAGAAATAGACATGAGTAAAGGTTTACCAGAGCAGATTATTCTCAAGGTTGGAGACTTCCATTGGACGCAAACCTTGGATTATGAGAACACAGCGTTTCACTGCAAAACTTGTCATCTTACTGGGCACCTTCATAGATCATGCCCAGCAATCCCAGCCCATAAGAAGAAGGCAACTCCTAAGCCGAAATCCAAAAGCTGGAAGCCTTGTGACCCTCCCCCCATGGATGACTTCAGTTCCAGTTCAGATGAAGAGGAAGTGATTGAGGACGAGATGGATGCTTCGCTGCCTCAAGACCCACCCCCAACTGGTCCTGAGGAGTCTTCCGCCCCTACGCTCTCATCGAAACATTCTCATGAGACCTCTCCTTCGGACTCAGACAAGGAGATCTCCCCGACAGCCCAGCATAGTCTGTAAGTTCTGCCATCCATACAGGATCAATTTGGATGGGTCAAAGTTGGTAAGAAGAAAGGTAAAAAGGGCCGAATTGTGGATTCCACTCAAGCTGGGTTGAATCCCCCGTAATGCTCTTGACTCCTAGCCAGTCTGTTAGCTTCTTGTGTAGCACTGCTCTCTTCCTGTCTACTCCTCAGAGCTGAGGTGGATAGTTCATCCTTGCCGGCTGCCCTGTTTCTTTGGGGTTCTGTAGGAGGTCTTTTGGTCAAGATGTCTTGTTCTATGCTATGCCTCGGGCTCCAGTCAGCCTGGGCAGTCCTTTTGTACAATATTTTTGTTTCTTAATACAAATGCTTACTTACAAAAAAAAAAAAACACTAGCTTGTGCTTAGGAAAAAGGGAGGTTTATATAGGATGAATGGATAGGAGATGAATTCTATTCTCATGGGAGAAGGTCTTATCTCTTAAGGTAGTTCTATCATTATAGGGGAAAGGAGCCCAAACTAACATCCTTGACCCCATGCGGCCAAACCATTTACCATACTTCCGTTACGAAGCTTCTAGAGCTGGAAGCTTCGACTCTTTATTTAAAAAACTTTTCATAACAGGATTGGCACGACTAGAACAAAGCTTAGTTGCTCTAGTCAGTGCTAGGGACAATGTTAATCCTTGCCTATTGGTGCAAGGAGGACAAGGGCCATTAGCGTCGGTCTTTTAAACTAGGAAAAACATAAGATTTTGGGGAAATGGTGCAAAATGGAATTGATTTACTCATAAAGAGGGACACAATGGGAGTTTCTTCATGAAGGATAAGCATATAGGGTTCACTGCAGAGGTCCTCCAAGATCAAGGAACGTGGAGTACAGGGACAGTGACAAAATGTTGTGTAACAAATTCCCCCTAAAGCGTGAAGGTTGAACTAGAGTGAGGGATGAAATGCTTTATGAATCAGTGTGGGGAACCATAGTGTGTCGTCGGAAAACCTTCAAGCAAGTACAAATACATATACATAACTAAGAACTCTGCTAAATGATACATGAATCATGGCATTGACGCAGCCATCCAGAGAACGATCATGTGAATGGATCTAGGTATGGGGGCAACCATCCGTTAAAGAGGATCATAATGAAACCAAGGTATGGTCCCAACCATCCAGTAATGAGAAGGATCACATATGATAACTTATGGTATGGTTGCAACCATCCATCTGAAAGGGACATGTATATAAACGTAACCATGTCACATCACTTCGCAACCTGGACTTTTGTGATCTGAGCCTAGGGTCTTGCGCTCCAACATGACCCAATCAAACTACAAATTCTATCATTCAAATAGATGCGTTGACTTCGAACATGCTAGAAAGTCGCTTGATTACTAGTCAATGATGTAAACTGTTAACAAGTGTGAGAGAAACCACCAATAATGGCAATGGTCCTTGAGGTACTATCAGCACAATCCACAGAATGTGAATAGAGGATCTAAAGTCGAACACCCAATAAATCACTCAATTGAAAGCCAATGATGTGAACTTGCTGTCAAGTGTGAAGAACTTGTCATTAGGGCATGCAAGCTCTAAGGTACTAGATGGGAGTCTCTCGATCAACTTCTCAGATTATGAGTTGAAGTTGAAAGGAAGCGACCATGTCGAAGGAGGGCCATAATGTATCCAACATCATCAACACAAGACAAAAGGATGAAAAATGATTTTGGATAACAGAGAATTAGAGGTAAATGTAACTATAGAAGGAAAAATCTAAAACATATTGGCGACACAACTGGTAGTTTGGCAGCTTTTGGATCCATAGGATCGGTAGTCATGATGATGTGGCAGAGATAAAATGGAAGGCAAAAAATGGAACAATTAATGAAGAAGTCTATATAGAGAAAACTTTGGGATTTGAAGTCAAATATAGAGAGGCCTATGTTTGTAGGTTGAAGAAGGCATTATATGGCCTTATGAAAGCACCAAAGGCATGACATGTTAGGATGGATACATACCTACAAATATTGGGCTTCACAAAGAGTCCTGCTGATTCAAATATCTATATCAAGGTTGTGAAGAATGAGCATGTAATCATTCTTATGTATGTGGATGATTTTCTCTTGACAGGTTTGGAAGGTCAAATCCATGAGTGCAAGAAGAAACTAGCAACAAAATTTGACATGAAGGATCTAGGAATGATGCACTACTATTTGGGATAGAAAGTTTGGTTGGGACCTGATGAGATTTATCTAGGTCAAGGAAAGTATGTGATCGAGATGCTGAAGAGGTTTGACATGATGGATTGCAAACCTATGACAACCCCCATGATCACAAAATGGAGTTCCGAATTGAACCTAGTGGATCTGACTAGGTATACACAATTGATTGGCTCATTGATGTACTTGGTGAATACTCGACCAGACATATGTTTTGCAGTGAATGTTCTCAGCTAGCTCCAAGTTGAGTCAAAGCATGATCATTGGATAGAATCCAAGCATATACTCAACATATCTGCAAGGAACAATCCACTACTGCTTGAAGTGTGATAGGAGGAACGATGTCCACTTGATTGGATATACATATTTTGACTAGGGAGGTAGTGATCAAGATGGAATCATAACTACAAGAGGATGTTTTAGTTTGGGATCCTCCATGGTCTCATGGAAGAGCAGAAATCAAGAATCAGTTTCTTTGTGTAGTGATGAGGCTGAATATATTGCAACCTATGAAGTAAGCGTAGAAGTTGTTGTCTAAATTATTTGAAGGACTCATGGAAATAAAAATCATATAAATAACAAGTATCACTACAAATGGAAGCTAGTACAAGATTGTGTATTGCAACTACGGTATATCTCCACTAATGAGCATGTAGCTGATATATTGACAGAATCTCTTCCTAATAAGAAGCTTGTGTATTTGAGACAAGCTTGGTTTGATTGATATATCCTCCCTAGTTGAGAGGGAGAGATAGGAACATCATTCTTGTCTTCACTTGGGAAGAAAGAATGGAGGATTGGGTAACCATCTAGCATACAATATTCTTTGAGGATGGGGTATGGCATCTAAGATAAGAGTAGTTGTAAAGGAATGATATTATTTGATACTAGGTATCCAATATAAGAATAATCCTGGAGGGACATACTTTTTGAACACTCGGGTGGGGTATGTGCCTTGAGATACTGATCGAAAGATCAAAATTAGGCTCAAAATTGAAAGTGATCGAAATCTCCCAAAACTAGTGTCAGGTCATAGTGTTCATCGTCTTGATACCAATGACACTTGAATTGCCTCAATTTGATGTCGTATGACAAAGTTATGTGTTATAAAGTTTTTGACCAATAAAAAAAAAATGTGTAGGTTGGCTGACTAGGTTGTTGACTAGGCAATCAGTATTGCTGATGTCATGATGATGTTAGCATGCCAACTAGGCTTACAGAGGGACAATCATATCTTGCCAAGTGTTGACTCTGTACAGGATGTTGTGGCACTGTTTTATTGGTTCATGGTGTTTTGGGTGGCCCAATAGGAGGTCGCCACGTTGCACCTCATTATTGGTAAAAAATTTGTTAACAGGCCCGAAGGCCTCGGCGGTGGTCGAACCTATGACCTATCGCAACACAGTCCAATGCTCCACCACTAAGCCATTGATTAGCTCTTAACCATATGGGCGCTGACTTATATTTGAAGTTATGTATTGTGGGAGAGGGGTCGGGCGTTAGCCCTTGCTCCTGGTCATGTCTCCATTCAACAAACCATGACAAAAGTGGAGCGGGGTGGGGATCAACCCTAACCCTAGGTTACATGCTATGTCCATAGGACCTTTGGCGAGAGTTAGCGGGGGGGGGACCAACACCAGCTCTTGGTCATGACACTTGCCACATGCTCGAGCACCAGACGAATGGTGCTACTGGAGCAGGGGTGGGGATTTAGCCCTAGACCCTGGTGCTATGGTGTACAATATGAATTGGCATGGATCTGAGTCCGACAGGGCAAAAATTAAGGCCTGGCCCCAAGTCAAAACACTGATGCGTAACCGAAGGTGAGAATTTTAGAGGCTAGCTTCGCGGGGGCAGGTAGTTGGCCCGACCCCTGACCACATCACCAACCATGTGACCCTATTCCAATGGTGTAGAGGGCTTAGCTCGAAGGGTGCAGGAAGTTGGCACCGACTCCCGACAACATCATTTTAATCATGAACACATTCCTAAGAGAAAGGTGTCAGCCTTAGTAAGGGCAGAGTATTGGTCGCAACCCTCGGCCTCATGGACGCCATATGGCCCAATTGTTTCACACAAGGGTTATTGGGAATTTTAATGAGGCAAAAAAATGCAATTGTTGTGGGTGAATTTGTCGCTTCCAAAACTATGAAAAGGGAAAAAATGTCACTCAATTAGTAGGTTTTGCCAAATTGTGGGACATATAGTAGAGCTTTGATTCTAGAAGCATAACTTACTCAATTTTGAACCTTTTTGAGCTCAAGAAGAGCCTAGATGGGGGTTTTTAGTGTCCTGGATTCAATAGAGGCCTAAATTTTATGAATTGAGCACTTTATGATGGAATTTTTGAAGGATTGAGTATTTTAGTGCTAGAGACAATCAGAGGTTATGAAGCAATTTTGAAGGATTGAGTATTTTAGTGCCAGAGACAATCAGAGGTTATGAAGCAATTTTGAAGGCATTTTGAGCAAGGACAAAATCTTGTAGTATAAATTTTTTTTAGCCTTTTATCCTATTGATGGTGCTGGACCCACCAACATGTCAAGGGGATCTACTCGGTAAGAAGTCCCAATTAGACCTCAGACCATTTGGTGTAGGAGTCCTAGCAGTGGGTCATAAGGTAATGCCCTGACCATGTCACACAGAGGAAAGTAGAATAACTCCGTCAGTAGCAAGGGTGTGAATGATGCAGTGAGTCAAGGAAGGTGTATGAGAGGTTCCAACACTTTGAAGGGGGAAGGAGGTGAAGGTGAGTTCCAGGTTGAAAGGGATCAGTCCCAACTTGGCTAGGAACACACAACACAAAGGACATGCATAGCTTCCGATGGAGTAGTCCACTCGGACGTGGCAGTCACATCATACAAGGTAAGATAACGCGTACAACACTCACAAATCAGTCCAAGATGAGTGAGAAGGTTGTTATGGCAAGGTTCAAGTGAAATGTATGTTTGATGTCCGACAGAGCAGTTGACATGGACCGTGACAACATTAACAAAATATGCAACACATTAACAACAAGATTCATATAATTTCATGTGAATTAGTTCATACACAAGTATGTAAGTTAAGCAACATATATCATTAAAGCAACCCGAGCAATCCAACAACAATAACAACATATGCATGAAAATGTGCTAGCTCTTATTATATAAAGAAGTGTAAGTCACAATCATACAATACATCCATGTGAACCTGCTAGCCCCAACAGTGGAATGTTACAACCACATCCACCTGCTCCTCCAAAGAGATGTTTATCCAGGTGGATATTGGTGGCCACTTGCCAAGTCCATCTGGACCCCCATCATTGTTTCTCTCAGCATTTTCAGTTTCCTTAATTGTAGCACAACTTACTATTTTTAGCAGTTTTTTTTGAGTCCTGAACTTTCAGAGCCGTTTTGAGGCCCTAAACGACGTTTTTTGGGAAATCTGGGGGCAACATGGGTCCATGGACCCATGTTTCCCTTCC